>BQNB010114263.1:0-21785 GCA_026074375.1 Tanacetum coccineum
AATGGAGAATCTGGTTGCTCTTGACATGTCTTACAGCAATATCGAATTCTTTGATATGTCTTGTAGTAGCCACCAACGAGCTGAGAAGAGGCAAAAGGTTAGAAATTTCATGATCTATTTTTGTTATTAATATTTGTCCATGTTGTTTTACTGCAATTCACCAACTGTTATACCGTTTTCAACAGTTGCTTGGATCGTTGAAGATTCTTGATCTGAGTTTCACTAAACAGCTTCGTGGTGTCGGTGGCTTTTGTGAACTCCCTTCACTTGAGAGTTTATTTCTTAGTAACTGCTCCAGTTTGATTGAAATCTGTGAATCAATTGACCATTGTGATGAGCTAGTCTTCATTGATCTCAATAACTGCAAAGATTTACGAAAGCTTCCAAGGACTTTAGCCAATTTAAAGAAGGTCAAAACATTACTACTAGATGGATGTAATAAGGGCGAACTTGCCGTTGTGGAGGCTGTACCAAGAGATTTCAAGTCGTCTGCCGTTTATTTTCCGAGCTCATTAGTAGAGTTGTCGCTAGCAAATAATAACTTGTCCAATGAATCCTTTCCCATGGACTTTAGTTCCCTATCCATGTTGAAGTCTTTATGTTTAGATAATAATCCAATTGTTTCAATGCCCGATTGTGTGAGAACCCTTCCAAGGCTCAAGTTGCTTTTTATGCATGACTGTGTGATGCTGAGGTCAATTGAATATCCTCCACGTACACTAAGTCGTTTGAGTTTACTTATAAATGTCCGTCATACGCCTTGTATACGGAAAATTTCATTTGATAAAGAAATGTCTCCACTATATTTAATGATGTTTTTAAAAGATTTAGCAGCTTCATCCATTGAAATAGAAGGAATAATTAAAATCCAACCTATAGCAGGTGTTGATGATACTGTCTTATGTAGCTTGGGGTGGAGTAACAGGCGTGTGGGAACGTATCATTTTGTAAGAGGACCAGCGGGATCTCGAACCCAGGTTCGTCTAACTAACTATATGTGTTTATATGAATATGTATACATAGATAATTTCNGTGAGGGAATAGGATGACTAGTGATGTAAATCACTAGTCATAATAGAAGCCATGCTATCTCATTTATTTGCATATGGTCTTAAGTAAGGCTCATGAGTCCTTTTGTTCCCTATATTGCATATGATCGCATGAAATCAAAGAAGACTTTGCTAGCTAAATATCTAGGTAAAAGAAAAGAAAGAAAGTATAACTTGAAAATAAAAGTATAGATTTTATTTATTAAAGTATATACTTGAAAGTTGTATGTCTTGTTTATCCCTTTTTAAATGGGGCGTCCCATTTGATAAGTGTGGTAAGGCTTCTATAAATTTTGATCATTGGTAACAAAAATAGGTATTTGTTGAAGCGTAGATTTATTTTGGTAGTTCCGGGAATGCCTAAACATAATTTATCACGAAACGTAAACACTTTATGTATCCGATAAAAATAAACTGAACAAAGTTAATAATTATTCTCAAAATAATTATTCAACTCTTGCTTGACGTAAACCATTAATTGATTGATACCCGTTTACGTTGAATGATAACTTGTAACTTACGCGATTTAACTATAAATCCGCGTATTAAAACAAATGCGTACAAAACTAAATTAATTAGTTTAATAAATGGCGTCGTACAAGGACCTAAAACATGGGGTGTTATAAAAACAATTCAAACATATAGAAACAAACAAATAAACATAAAAACACACGACACTCCTAAAAAAATTAAAATGCAAATAAAGCAAGTAAATAAATATGCTCGGGTTGCCTCTCGAGAAGCGCTTGTTTTTGTTCGAGCACGAGTCTGACTCTACCCTTATTTAACAATTAAAAGGGGAGGTTCCCCTACAGTTACGGTCAAGTGTGGGTGATAGTAATGATACATACCATTGTTAATGCAGATCAAATATAAAAACAAGCCACACAACACAAGAACTAATCTGAAATTCTCAAAACGAGAAATTCTCTCATTTAATAAAGTTGTAGGTTTCTCAAAAGCTGCCAGAGACAACCCTAAAATCGTCCTTATAAAGGAGAATAAGTTCTAAATAAAAAGGAAACAAAATCCAAACAAAACATAATTGATTTTGTCCAAAATAAAGCCTAAAAATAGAAAAACGCCCTTTTGAGGCCCGAAACGACCCTGAAAGGCCCAAACTGACAGGGCTCAAGGCAAAACGATGAGTCTTGACTGTTGGGCCATTTTTGAGTGACCATGCGAATTTTAGCCCAATCCGCCACATAAATTTGTTGCCGCAAAATAGTCGCCAAGCGTATTTGCCACGTTGACTCGCTCGTTGACCGTATCTGCATCAATTATGGTAAGAAAGATCCTTAAGTTAAAAAAGTGGTTGTTCAATTATGTACTCCAAATGGTATGTTTCTTTAATCCTACCCTTTTTTAATTCTTTTTGCTTAACGGGTAAACTAAGTTCTTCTCCTAAGAAATCATTTTCTATTACCTCCAAATCCAAAAAACTCTTAGTTAGAGATCCTAGTAAACCTGGTTTAAATCCATAATGTTTCTTAGAGTCATCTATACATTGGTGATAGTAGCAATATATATCCTTAGGGTGGAAAGATGCCACGTGAGGTGAAGGTGGTGTATGAATGGTTAAATTATCTACTACCTTCATCCTTAAACTATCCAGACTATGTGGTTTAATGGGTGGCTTGGGGCCTCTTTTGTATCCTAGACTTATATCTAAGGATGGACAACTTGGTAAGGGATTTGGTTGAGGCTTCGGCTCATCAAAACTAGGAACTTCTCTAGAACTAAGAGAAATGTTATGATTAGTTAAACCTACATCCTCTAGTCTCGTTTGTTCCAAAGGTTCTTCCTCCATAGGGGTTCCTAAAGTCTTTTCTACTTCTTCTAAGTAAGTCATGGGCGGTGTGTATTCCTTAAATGATGGTAGGATTTGTGTGGTACTTTGTGGGCTTGTATTTCCTTCCTCATCATTCATCATACCTAGACTACGTATAGGCTCATCATATGCATTGGTAGAACCAAAAACGACATACACCTAGGCATCTTAACCATAACCATCTCACATTCTAAATCCTCCTTATATTTTCCTTAGGCTGTGACGCAGGCAACTCTATCATGTCATCCAACTTATGGGTCATTGCTAAGGAGCTCTTCTCAAAAGTTTGGTGCATTTGGTCACTTTTCCTAAGGGCCTCCTCATAAAAAGTTTTCTTCTAAACTTGATAAGATCTTAAAGGAGGTGCATCATCTGGTGCAAAAGGTGATCCATTTTTCAAGGTTTCAGCTAACCATATTAATTTATCTAAATTGGAATACCTATGACTATACATTTTAAATGACAACTTTATCTATACTACATATAAAGCAAATTAGTATCTCTCTCTTCATTCAATGCAAAAAATTAAGTAAGACAAGGATTGATGCACATTGTACAATCTTTAATGCAAACAACAAAGAGTTGAAATTCAATAATACAAACATTCATGCAATATGTACAATTAACCAATTCACAACACATACTTCTTGGCTGGTCAACGCATTTAGTGTTATTATTAAAAATACCCATTACTAATTAATGTAATTTTTAAAAAACCCCTAAAATGAAAAGTACATGTTATTATACACATTATACAAACTAATAAAACACACAAAGCTTTATACAATTTAGATGCTAATACATTTAGTTTTGAAAGCCGGACTGGGCCAATGGGTTCAACCGAGAACATGAGTGGTCACCGGTTCAGCTAGCAAATAAAAGCCGTCTGAAAACGAACCGGAGAGAACCGGTTAGGACCTATAAAAATGGGTGAACCGGGCCTGGTCGAGTTATTTTCCTTTTGTTTTTCTCTGATTAATCACAGGGTACCTGTTGCCGCAACGCGCGGGTACCCTGCTAGTTTACAATATAAACAAAAAGGTTTTACAAACAAAGGGAACAAAGAAAAGATAGACTACGATAAAGCTAATAAAAAAATAAAAATCTCACGTGATGGGAATCTCGTGAATAGACCTAAGTTAAATAAAATTCAAAACCTAAACTATTCCCCAGGCAACGACACTAAACACTTGATGCATATTTTTTACAAAACCACAAAAGTTTTACATCCTCCTAGGCAGTGAACCTAACCGTTGTAGTATAGTATAGGTAAGTCCGGAAGATTGATTGTTCTCTAGGGGAATAGTAAGGTAGGTTCGAAGTGAATGTAACTAAGGTCTAAGAGGTGAAAGAAGATTATTTTTGTATTTTTATATTTTTATGAAAGCAAGTAAAATCTCTAGTTTGAAGGAGTTTGGTTTTAAGCTAATTAACTACTAATCTATTCTAATTCTAATCTACTTGTGGAAACTCGTATAGGTAAACAAACGTGTTCACTTAATCATGCACTACTCCTTAATTTGCTCTTCCTAATCCTATTGCTTTGTCACACTTGTGACGTAATGTGTAAGTATTTCCTAATTTATGAATGAATTGCACGAACTCGTCGTCTATGTAATATTCCGTTAAGGCAGCGCATAAAGAAGGTAGTACGAAGACTATTACAAGGCCCCTAAGAGTACATTACATGCATTCAAATACTTAAAATGGGATCAACCATATTAGGGAAAGGTAGTATAAAGACTGTTGCGATGGTATCCTTTCTAAACAATCACATTTCCCTGGAAGTCTTCGCAATCTATAATAGAAGCTAGTTTTCTATAGCCAAACGTGCACACACATCCACAAGAAGCAATATCAAAAGGATTTATAAACTAATTTTTATGCAATCATAAGCAAACACTAATAAATCTATCCTTAAATGTAAAAGAAAAGCGAAGAACAATAATTAACAAACAATAAGACATATTAAAAGATTAAAGGGATAGAAGGTCTTCACTTGATTAAAACATGGAGTTAAGCTGGATACAAGCGGGTTTAAGAACCCTAAAATATGATAATAATCATACTCTAAATATGACTCCCGAGTTCCACACTAAAAACCTTAAATACGAGTTTGTATAAATAGTAAAAAATGCTCGACGACGTCTCTTGTAAGTTGCGACACCATCTCCACGCTGAATCTTCTTAGGGTTTCTCTTAGTCGGCTACTTCAAACGACGTCACTAGAAATCCTAATGCCGTCATAGTGTTTTATGACGCCGTCTTCAGCCACTGTATGGCTTTTCTTCATCGAATTTGGTGTAGAGTTGTAATCTCGTCCGTTTCTTCCTAAAATGAGCCCAAGTCACGTGTATTCCCTCCAAATGCCTTCTAGGTGCTAAAAATACAAAAAGAAATGATTAAGCACATATTTTGAGCATATTTGTGTGATTTAGGAGGTTAAATGACACCAAAAAAGTGTATAAAATGACACCTCATCACAAAGTATATTTTACTAAGAACAACATAGGTTTCACATAAGTTGAAAATTTGAGCCTATAGCCATATCACATACTTTTAAAGTTTCCTACTCCTTAAGGTTATCCATTGATTCTTCCTTCCTAATATCGTTCTCAACGACACAACTTATGTTGGTAGTTATGGCTAGCATGAGTTTTATTACTTCATTGATGGAGGAGAACATATCCCTATTTTCTTCTCTGAGATCTTTGATTGAGTTGATCATATTTATTGTATTTTCACAACAAATAGAGTAGCCACGCTCAATGTGATTTGGGCTTAGGGGATTCCCTATCTTATCCCAAATCTTATCTTCCCCTACCCCTCTTATTAGAGAAAGAGGGATCTCGGTGTTATAGATCTAGTTTCTAGTTCTTACTTCCTCACTTGGAGTTTGAGGAATGACCACATCATTAAACACATTATCTTTTTTATTATTAATATACAAGTCTGCATCGAAATTCGAGTCACTGCTTGAGTCTTAAAGCGCCTTATCGTCAAGCACGCTTTTTGGAGAGCTAACTTGGTTGTCTGGAAGCACCATTATTAAGTAGTGGTGATTATAGTGATGATGAAAGTGATTACATTTGATATCCTTTTATAATGGTGAGACTTTAGTTAGGTATAAGATTTTAGATTTAACAAGTAGCTCTTGAGTGATTAGACTTAGTACTTTTGATTCTTTAAAGTTTTAAGGTAGTTATGCATTTTGTAAGGAAAGTACTCTATTGGGAAGATAACTATGCCTTGGTGATTTGAGATTTTAGTTAAGATTTAATTAGAATTTGGTTGAGATTTGATGATCAAGTTACACAAACTAGTTCCTACAAATATGCATGCATGCACCATGATTTATCTAGCCATGCATGATACTTTCATTGTAGTTTGTTGCGTAGAGATCCTTAATCACCATTTTGGATTTTCGAAATTGATAACTTTATTTTCATTACATTACAAGGAAAATACTTAGGATTTCGGATGAGTGGTCCAAGTTATCAAGCCTACTTCAATGTATATTTTAACCCTTTTTAGATGTTTTACATATTGGGCACATAATCCATTATACAATAGCAAAGAGTTGTTAAGTATAATATCTCGGACTTATGGTCGATGTGTTGTGTCAACATTGATAATATTAATTACCATAGTATATGGTGTTATCATGTTTATTAATTGTGTATTTTACTTCGTTATGCAATACCATACCGAATTCAATTTCTAAAGAATTCTCTTTAACTACGTGGGTAGTTTGTATGTTTGAATAAAGTTCTTTTCTTTTTTTATATCTAATATACATAACATGCAATCAACACATAAGATGAACAAGTTGACACAAATAAAACATTTTCAACACAAGGGTGATTTGTGATCCAAAGTGATTTTGTCAATGAATTTGTATATTTAATCTTTTATGTCTATCATAGGGAATAGAGCATGCAATGTTGTGAATAAGTCAATTTCACACATTTAAATATGTGAGGCGATGATTACCATAATATTGGCAAGATGTAGATCAAATTTCTTGTTCATACCAAGTAGATTTGACATGTAGAATCCGAGATAATGTCAACCATAGCTTGAATAATGCATTGACATCATCCTTCATCTCGTTAAAACAACTATGTTGCTAAACTTTTCATGCCTCTCACATAGGTCCTAGCACATAGCACATAAGCTCTCAGAGCACAAATATCTTTAATAGGGTATGCAAACGACCTCTAGACTTCTACCCTTATTTTTGACCCCTTACACTCTCAAATCAATATCTTATAGTGCATGTCAATCGTGAATAACCTCAACTAGACTCGTGCAATTTGGATTTTGGAAAATGTCATGCAAAAAATCCTAAGCTTGTTTTGTCTTAGACCTACGTGACTTCTCATTTAACTCACTAATTACTTGTTCAATCGGATGACTTCTAGCTTCTTTTAGACTCTTAGGATAACCCGGCTCTGAGACATTAGCTTCTAATGACGGAGACCTAACCGAATTTTGAACTACGGTTTAATGATCATATCATCTTTTACCTAAGAAGATAACTTAGGTTTGGGCAAACTCCCATCAAATGTGACATTGAGAGATTCCTCAATTGTCATTATTTTCTTGTCAAGCACTATGTATGCTTTACTAGTTTGAGAGTATCCTAGAAACACACCTTCGTATGATTTCGGGTCAAACTTGGTGAGATGTACTTTAGTGTTAAGTATAAATACTTTACAACCAAAGACCCTAAAGTATTCTAATGACGGCTTCTTATTTCTAAGGATTTCGTAGGGTGTTTTATCTATGAATTTTCTTATATAAACCCTATTAAATATGTAAGTTTCCCTATCTAGTGCATGACATCAAAAGTTTTGTGGAATGGATTTCTCGTCTAACATAGCACGACTCATCTTTCTTAACTTGTGATGTGTTCTTCCAACAATCTCACTCGATTGAGAAGTGAACGGGCTCGGCAAGTTATAAGACATTCCATGTTGTTCACAAAAGCTCTCAAATTGCAATTTATCAAATTCACTACTATGATTTGTTACAATTGAAACAATAGAAGAATCATGTAGGTTTTTAAGCTTTTTACACAATATTTTAAACTTTTCTAAGACATCATCCTTAGACTCTACAAACACAACCCAAGTGTAGTTTGAGTGATCCTCCATAATCATTAAAGTATAGAAGTTTCATGCGTAACTTTGAATTGGAGATGAACCAAATAAATCTAAGTGTAACAACTCAAAAACCCTAATAGTTGACACTTCATACCTAGTCCTATTGTTTGCATTACCTTGACTCCCTAAACCACATGTATTACAAAAGTGTCTTTCAAAGCTTAACTTTGGTAGGTTCCTTACTAGCTCATTGGAAGCTAAGTTTTGAACTAACATCATATTGACGTGACCTAACCTCCTATGCCAAAGAGTTGAGTTATCCACCACATATGTAAGACAAATTTGTTGTTTGGAGTTATCTCCCAATTTGCAAGTATATAATCCATTTATTCTATGTCCTTTAAGTATAGTTTTACCATTTTTACTAATAGTATAATCTACTTTAGTAAAGCTAACTACGCAATCAGCATCACATAATTGACCTACGCTAATCAAGTTGAAAGTTAAACCACTAACATGCAACATTGGTAATTGTAATGGAGTCATGAGTAATATTACTTCCACTGATGACCTTGCCCTTTAGGTTGCTCCCAAATATGACATGTCCACCATCATACGCCTTGTACATAGTAAATAATCTTATATTCCCGGTCATGTGCTTAGTGTAACCACTATCCATAATCTAATCGTTCGGTAGTAGATCACACTTAAGACGCACCTATAAGCAAATGTGAATTCAAGGTCGTGGTACTCGTTGTTTTATAGGTTTGTTGTGGTTAGCAAATATAGTTCCCAAGTTAACCATTCTTAGGTCTAGTAGTAAAGCACATATTTTATGAAGGTCGTACCGTGAGAACGTGGACTAAGGATTGTTTTGAAAATCATGGAAGTTTTCAAAGTTTGGTCTAACGCTCTAAGGTGTTTTTAGCCTTTGATTTGGGTAGGAGTTTTCTCTCCTTTGGAAGGTTCTATTTTGATGATACGAAGACCTTTGGTTGTATTGAAATTTTCTTCTTTTCGAAGAGTAGTTATTTTGAAAAGATTGTCTTCAGTTATATGAGTTTGAAGGTCTCATATTTGGTATAGGTAGGAGAGGTCTAGGGTCAAATCAAGGTCGTGTATATCCAAGTCCATTATGTAAGCCCGAGTGATGTATTCCACACTTATAATAGGTGCTTGGGACTTTGAGTGTTTGCAAAGTGAGTTTGAGGAGCTATGGGTTTAACAAAGCTTTTTGAGAAATTTTGATTTTGACTTTTGATGAGGTGTCATTTTATACATTTTTTAGGGTCATTTTACCCCCTAAATCATGCAAATATCTCTAAAATACGTGCTTAATCGTTTCTTTTTGTATTTTTAGCACTTGGATGGAATTTGAAAAAATACACGTGACTTGGGCTCATTTGGAGAAGAAACGGACAAGATTACAACTCTACACCAAAATCATTGAAGAAAAGAGCTCACCATGGCTGGAGACGGCGTCAGAAATATTGGTGACACTGTCAGGATCTAACCGACTTAAAGAAACCCTAGAAGATTCAACGGGATGATGGCGTCACTAGATAAATATGATCATTCAACTTGCGCGTGAAGTAGTAGATATTGTTTTGATCATAACTCCTTCACACGAACTCGGATTTTGACGGCTCAACTGCCCACGCGACCGCGACGAGAAAATCTACAAGATGGTGAAAAACGGTCATGGCGACAGCGTCGCAAAATTCCTGACGCCATCGAAATGAACCGACTCTACTTATGCCTATAAATACAGCCTCATAACTTCATTTTTTGTAAGCCCCCAACCCTAAGTCCGATTCTAGGGTTTGGGTAGGTGTTTTTCCAGTAACTTAGAAGGTCTAATTCAATCTATAAAAATCTTGTAATGGTTTGATTATCGTTTATATCTTAATTCATGTCTTCAATTCCCTTTGTTGATTATGATTTCTCTTGTTTAAGTATGCTTGGCTAATTCATCTAGTATTTATTTGGGATTGCATGAAACTTGTTATTAATTAATTATATCTTATTGTTTTCTTATTTATGTTGTGGACCTTTTATATTCATCATTAAGGCGTGACAAATTTAATGAGTTTAATTGATTATAGTTTATAATTCCTATCTCTTATTGCTTCTTGTTGATGAGTGTGCGCGTTAGGCTTTAGAAAACTGGCTATAAAATAATACATTAGCATAGACGTCAAGGGAAACGCGATTATGTAGAAAGGATACCATTGGTAATAGTCTTCATACTACCTTACCCCTAATATGGTTGATCCCTCTTAAGTGTTTTAATGCATGTAATATACTCTTAGGGGCCTTGTAATAGTCTTCATACTACCTTACTTGTGCGTTGCCTTAACAGAATATTACATAGACGGCGGGTTCGTGTAATTCGTTCATGAATTAGGAAATACTTACACATTACATCGCAAGGGTGACAAAGCAATAGGTAGAATTAGATAGCTAGCAAGAAGTAGAGCATCCTAGGTAAATACGCTTCATTGTATAATTATTTTATGATGAGGTGTCATTTTATACACTTTTTCGGGGTCATTTAACCCCTTAAATCATGAAAATATGCTCAACATACGTGCTTAATCGTTTCTTTTTGTATTTTTAGCACTTCTATGGTATTTGAAGGAAATACACGTGACTTGGGCTCATTTTGGGAAGAAACAGGCGAGATTTTAACTCTACGCCAAAATTGAAGAAGAAAAGCCATTTAGTGGCTGGAGATGGCGTCGCAATTCCTTGCGACGGCGTAGGACGATCAAGCGGTGGCGTCAGAACCTTGGCGACGGCGTCAAGACTGAACTGATTTAATGAAGCCCAAGAAGATTCAACGGGATGATGACGTCACAAGATAAAGATGACCATTCAACTTGCGCGCGAAGTACTAGAAATTGTTTTGATCATAACTCCTTCATACGACTCGGATTTTGACGATTCAACTGCCCACATGACCGAAACGAGAAAATCTACAAGTTGGTGATCATAACGTGGCGCCGCCGTCTGGGAAAAATCCTGACGCTGTCATAATGAACCGACTTAACTTTTCCTATAAATATAACATCATAACTTCATTTTTATGAAGCCCCCAACCCTAAGTCCGATTCTAGGGTTTGGGTAGGTGTTTTTCCAGCAACTTAAAAGGTCTAATTCAATCCATAAACATCTAAATCTCTTATAAAACCAAAATAAAACATAAACCCTTAAACCTTTTCACCCGGCCCATTTTTTTTAATAAAAGCCCAAGTCACACCCTAGGTCAAACAATGATATAAAAAAGAAGAAAAGAAGCAGGCGCATGAAATTCCATTTTTTAATATTCATCATCTTCCTCAACAATTACCCCATCAAAAAATAAAGGGGTATATTCCAATTAAGATTATTCGTGGCTGTGAAAGATTTCGAGTGCTAAGCAACAAGTTATCAAGCTCAAACGTCACATCTCAGCTATAATTGGTCAAGAGGGATCAAAGGAATGACACGTTGGATCCAAACTAACACACTCATAAATGGATTTTTACACTAAAAACAGGCAAAAAGAAGCACAAAGCTCTGACACACGGGTTTTGCCACGCTGGCAATCCGTGTGATCACATATTGATCCAACGGGTGAAAAGAGATAAATAACTAATGATTGGATGCAAAGACAGGGCCAGGATCATTTGGAATCGTCTAACAAAATTAGGAACCTAGAAGCTTTTCAAGCAAACTTATATATATAATGGCTTGCTCTGCCACACTCACATATTATATTTTCTTTTAGTTTTTAGTAGCCTATAGTTTAGTTTTTATTTCAGCTTATGTAATCGTATTAGCTTATTTTGTTTTTCCAAGTTATTGTAATTTCTATTTCACCTTTGTACTCAGTTTACCTATTAATAAAAAAATTTAAGTTTACTTATTAATCATTTGTCTTTTATATGTTTACTTTTATGCAAAACTAATGGTTAAATAAGCTCTGAAACTGTTCCATAAGCTCTCAAACTATTCATAAGCTACTATAAGCTCAGTTACTTGGATTCTAAATAGAATAAGATGGTTTTGCCTTTTAGAATCAAGTGGGTAATAGTGCTTGAGGGTCAAGTTTTAGGATTAGATTAGAGATTGGTAATAAGCTTAAGCTATAAGCTTATGCTGTTTGTTTAAGCTCTTTTAAGAAGCAAACACCTCTGTTTAGCTGAGGTGTGAGGTACACTTCCCTTTAAATTTCATTTAATCTTTCTGTCTTTAATTTTCTAGCTTATTTCTGCATAATTTCTTATTTTGCTTATTGATTGCTTATTCTGCTTAATTATCTGCTTATTTCTGTTAATATAGTTCACTCATGCTTGTTGTAGTTGTTAGATTCAATTTGTGCTTAATAGATAGCTTAAAATCTAGTTTGCATATTTCTGTCTTAATATGAGTAAAAAATAAAAAAAACTAAAAAAAAACTAGTATAGTTTAAATAGCTTATTATCTAGTTTAACTGTTTGCTTAAATCTGTTCAGTAGGTCCATTTATAGCTTGTCACTATCTGATCTTAAGGAATTAAGCTTTAATTTTGAATCTTATAAGCTTAAATGGATTTGAGTATTTTTAAGGGAGTGTTTGGCACAACAGTACTAACTGAGAGTTAGTACTGCTTGTGACACCTTTAACTCTTAAAACTGAATTTGAAGATCATATTTGGATAGGATTTAAAGAGATTAGATAGGCTTAATCATGTTTTCCTAAGTTTGCCTGTTAATATCTTGAATCTGGCAAAATAGCTCAGATTCATTTGCATATTAAGCTCAAGTTTAGTTTAGTTGTAGTTTTTGCTCTAGTTTACTTAGTTTTAGTGTTTTAAAAGTAGTAGAGTCAAAGTCTTAATCCTGCATTTGTTGGTTTAAAGCTTTGGTAGCTTTGTGTGCTCACTACATCACATAGGAAAAACATAACAAAATACTTTTTTCAATCTCAAAAATCAGAGGGTAATTTTTAGAGTTAGGTTTTGAAATTTTGTTTGCAAGTGGCTTGTAGGTCATTGTCAAATGGTTTTAGTTTAATTTGTTCTCAAAATTTCATATTGTTATGGTTTTTAAGCTCAAATTTAGAATTCAAAACATAAGTTTACCTCAGAAATATACTGAGTACAATAAGCTGTTTTCAAGCCACTTTTTCATTGAGTAATTGAATTTCAAAATGTTTTGAAAAAGCTGTTTCATATAGCTTTTTGGCCAAGGTTCAAAGTGATATAGGCTAGATTATCATAAGGATCTGTTTGTGGGCTTAAAAATAAGCTTAAAAGATGCTGTTTGGTCTGTTTGGATTGTAGTTTTAGCTTAAGTGCTTATTTGAAAATTTTCAGCTTATGGCTTTTGTTTTTGCTTAATTCTTGCTTAGTTTTGCTTAATAGGTTAGTGGTAGGGTGTAGGTAGCTTTTATAGTTTAAGTTTAAACTTATTTAGTTTTTTCTAGTTTAAGTCATTTAGTGAAAAAGCCCAAAATTCTTTTAAGACATTTCTGTTTGTTCTATAAGCTGTTTTTCATCTTATTTTTGATTTTGAAAAAAAGTTGTTTTTATAAAGAAGCTTATTATAAGTTGTTTAATAAATTTGCTTTTTTTAAGTTTTGCAAAAATAAAAAAAGGTTGGTAGTCGGGGTGGTGCAAGGCTCGAACCCGACCTCAACTCACTAACATTTTTAAATGCCTCAACACACACACATTTACACAACGTGAACTGGGACTTTTTCATTCTTTACTTTGCAATATTATCTTTTTTTACAACATTTTGCAAATATTTAGCTTATTAGGCGTTTAGGCTTATTTGACATCTTATTTGATAAGTTGAGTTCCCGAGCTTATTTTTCCTAGATTCCACATTGTTCAAGCTACTTTTGCTATTTTTTTAGATTTTTATTAAATAGTCTAGTATTTTTAAACATTTAATTTTGTTAAAATCGTTTTTAATTCATAAAAAATTATAAAAAAGTCAAAAAAATATAATTCTTTTTTAGAAAATTTTCTTTTAACATTTAGGACCTAGGAAAATTAGATTTGCGTTCGTAGGGTTAAAATTGCAAAATCTTGTTTTTTAAATAACGGGATTGAATCCCGTTCATATTTTTAGTGATTTTTAGCTTGAAACACCTTCGTTTTTAGTCTAGTTTTATTTGTTTTAGCTTTTTATTCAATTAAGTCTTATAAAAACCAAAAATATCATTTTAGGATTAATTTTAATAATTGTTGGGTTTTTTTGGTCCCGTTAGGATTCCCGATTTGCGTTTTTAGTTAAAATGTTTCTTCCCTTAAGTGTTTTTAGGTTTTTGCCTTATTTTTCTCGTAGTTTTAGAAAACCAATATCAATCTGATCCCATTAAAACATCTTCTCAACACGACTCTAAACTTTCAATTGCATTCCTCGTTGGAGATAACGACCCGGGAATCATACTCCCGAATTACTATAATTGTGATTTTTTTGATTCTTACCTTCCTAATTTTATATATTATATAAGAATTTTATATTTATATATTATATATTTTAAAAGGTGTAGGTCAAAAACTTCGTCATCAGTTTTTGGCGCCGTTGCCGGGGAGGATTGTCTACGATTGTTGAAGCCGTTTGAAAATTTGTTTTTTAAGATCCTTCCGAGTGAAGTTATTTTGTTTATAAAAAAATACAAAAAGAATTTTCTTTTCTTTTATTAGTATATTACTCTTTATAAAAAAATTTTAATAAAAATCTAAAAAAAACAACAAGGGAAATACCAATAATAAAAAAAACATTGTCATAAAAAGAATATAAAAATAAAAAACAATAACCAATTGGTAAAAGAACCCAAACAAATTATTACTTTCAAATTTGATTGATTATTATACATCAATAAGTTCCCGAACTCAAAGATAAAAATCTTACTTTTATGTCTCTTGCATCGTACGGCTCACCTTCGAAAAGCTTAAACAAATTCTTTTGTGCGTTTTTCTTTTTGAAGAGTTACCGTGAATTGGAAGAAGTGAGTTGATTATTATGTTTAAGTAGGGTTGAGCAAAGCTAACCGAAAACCGAACCGAACCGACAAACCGAGCCGAACCGAACCGACAGAAAACCGGACCGACCATTTTCGGTTCGGTTTTCGGTTTTGTATATTTGTAATTTTCGGTTTCGGTTTTGTCGGTTCGGTTCGGTTCGGTTCGGGTTAAAACCAAGAAAAATACGCCTAAACTATCTATTCGGTTCGGTTTTTGTCGGTTCGGTTCGGTTTCGGTTTTTCTCAGTAAACTTCGGTTCGGTTTCGGTTCATGTTTTTCCCTAAACTCGGTTTTCGGTTCGGTTCGGTTTTTGTCGGTTTGGTTCGGTTTTGAGCCGATGCACACCCCTAGGTTTAAGTGTCTTATCTCATTGTCCGTATTTAAAATTTATTGTGAATACATTGTTGAAAAACCAAAAAAAAAATTATAAATTTTCTTTTTTTTTGCTTGCGCACTCGTTCTCAATCTCGTAATTCTAACCGTCAACAACAACAAGTCAATCCAACTTTTGTTGAACCATTCAATCTTGTTGAACCTATTCTCGTAGTTACGATGGATGATACTCGTACTATGACTCAATTGCTCGAAGCACCCACCGTGGGTTACGAGGATGCCATCGTTGTGCCGAGATTACTGCGGATAACTTTGAGCTTAAGAACGGTTTGCTTACCCTCGTTCAAAATAAATAATTCTTCGGACATGATAAAGAAGACCCTCATGCTCACATCCGTTATTTCAACAAGATCACTTCTACGATGAAGTTCCCGAACGTCCCGAGTACGTCGGTAAAGCTTATGCTTTTCCCATTTTCCCTCGAGGGTGCAGCCCGGATTTGGCTTAAAAAAGAACCCCCTCGATCGATTCTCACATGGGATGATCTTGTTTCGAAATTCATCAACAAATTCTTCCCTCCTTCCAAAACAACAAATCTTCGAAATGAAAAATCAACAGATTTCTACAAACGATTGATGAATCTTCTACGAGGCATGACGATTTCATGATCTTTGTCGAGCATGCAACATCATGGATTGTCAGAGTTACATCAACTCGTTACCTTTCTATAAAGCTTTATACTCAACTGATCAAGATTTAATTAAATTCCGCCGCGGGTGGGGGTCGGTCAACTTTTTTGGATAAAATGCCCCGTGTTTGCTTAAGGTCATTGAAAAGCAAATCCAAAGTTGTAATTCCATAACAAACCGGTTGTTGGCAAAAAGTGGAGTTCGACTCTTATACCCCCGATATTTCTCCGATGTTGCAGATCTTGAATGATATGGTGAAAGCATTTACTTCTTGATATAGAAAATCAAGCTTCCCACTCCCGTGAAAGCGGTCGAGGAAAGTTGTGTTACTTGTGGTGGTACTCATTCTTACCAAAATTGTCCCGCTACCAATGGCAACGTTTATCGTGACAATATTCAAGAATTTGTTACCCAAGCAGCATCAGCTAATTTTAATCAAGGAAATAATCGTATAGGAGAGCACCGATTGGCTATCAAATTCGACCTCCCGGTATTCTCCGTTTTCCAAAAAAAAAAAACAAAACAGGAAATAACCAAAACCGTTACAATCAAAACCAGGGAAATACCTACAACCAAGGCCAAATTTATCGACCTCCGATTAATCAACCCCCGGTTCACCAAGCTCAACCTTACCAAGCTCCGGCTCTGCAAACACAAGGTGTGACAAAGAACGATTTTGAAAGTTATGTCAAAGCTAATGATGGAGTGATGAGAAACATGCAAGACCAAAACCAAAATTTGCAAAATCAAATGACTAATTAAACGGACATGCTTTCCAAATTTGTGAATTCTAATACCGCTTCTACTTCAGGTTCAGGGACAACAATTAGAGGCTTTAAATTAATCCTTTTCGGAGAATTAGATGGTCTTCCTGAACATGCCTTTTATTTGGTAGGTAACATCGATGAAGCTATGGCGAAGGCTATTAACTTAGAAACGGAGAGCAATTCGAAGAAATGACCTTAAATCTTTGTGTACTGACCCCTAATCGAATCGTTTGGGATTCGGAAGTGAAAGAAATCATTTTATCTACTAATAGTGGACAAATTGGCGTATATTACCAATCTCGTCCTTTGCATCACGCAAACAGTAAGTTAATAGGTCTATTTTGAGAATACGCTTTAACGACACCATTACTAACCCGAAGGTAGACTTGAAGTTTTTGAGTCTCCCTTTTAGAGTAAACTGTCCTAATGCTTTTTGTAGTTTTTAAACTTTTTGATTTTGCTTATTTTCAGTCTTTAGTGCTTATTAGGTCTAGGTGTAGGTCTGTCTTTAGCTTTTTAGTTTTCCATTAGCTTATTGAGTCCAAAAAAGCCCAAATAGTTTTAGCTAAATCAACCTAGTTTAAAGAAGGTATCTATCACATTTTCTTGTGCTTATTTCTAGCTTATTAATTAGTTCTAGCTTTAAGTCCTTTATTAAAAGTGCTTAATTATTCTTAATCTTTAGCTTTTTCAAAAAGAAAATAAAAAAAATATTTTCACAAAAAGGAAGGCCACATGACTCGAACTTGTGACCTCCCTTACACAACACACACACCTTACCAATGCGCCCTTGGGACTTTTTATTTACCTCTTGCACCATTTAATATTAATACACAGTTTAGCTTTTATGCTTATTTAGCTTATTTAATTTTCACAGCTTATTGGTTTTAGCTTATTGTTTAGTTTTTCTTTATAAACCTTAGGAATAGTATCTAGTATTTTTATAAATTTTCTCAAAATTTTACGATTTAGTTTAGTATTTTTAATTTAATTTTTAGTACTATTTAGTTTAAAAAATAGTTTTAATAAGATTAAAAATTAGTTTATTTTATTTCTTGCAATTAGGAGTAGTCATTAGCTAAATCAAACCATATTCAAACCCAAGATTTTACTTGCTTTCTAAAAAAATATAAAAATACATTAATAATCTTCCCTCAACCCTTAGACCTTAGTGACATTCGATCTGACCTTCACAGCCTATTCCTCTAGATAACGATAACAACCCCCGAGTCCTTGCTATACTACACTGCAACGATTAGGTACTCTGTCTAGGGAGTTGTAAAACCTGTTGCGTTTACAACGACCGCGTCATTTTATTAGAATTAGGAGTAGTTTAATTAGTTTAAAAACAAACTCCTTTCAAAACCCGAGATTTTACTTGCTTTCATCAAATATAAAAATACAAAAATAATCTTCTTTCAATCCCTTAGACCTTAGTTAGATCTAGTTTGAGCCTTCCTAACCTATTCCCCTAGAGAACAATAACAACCCCCGAGTCCTTGCTATACTGCACTGCCACGATTAGGTACTCTGTCTATGGAGTTATAAAACCTGGTGTGTTTAAAATGACCGCATTAAGTTTTTGGCGCCGCTGACGGGGAATAGTATAGGATCGGACTCTATTTATCTTAGGTATACTCGCTTGATTCCTATCAAGTGAGATTTTAATTTATGTCAATTAGCTTTCTTTAGTCTATCTTTTCTTTGTGTTATTTATTTTATAAATCTTTTTCGTTAACCTTCATGGAAAACAAAAATCATATCTGTACTCTTGGATATTACTCCAGACCTAGCCACGAGGGCTATCGAAACACCATTAAGCTCCCTGATGGAAACAATGTGGTGCCTCTACGATCCGACACCATCTGGTTGTTGCAAAACGGATGCTCTTTCTACAGACTTCGGTTTGAGGATCCAAATCAACATCTTAAGGATTTTCTAAAACTTGTGGACTCACTTGACCTTGATCTTGCAAATAAGGAAAGGACGCGCCTAGGTTTATTTCAATTTTCCCTTCGCGGTCAAGCTAGCAATTGGCTTGAACGTCTTCCAGCAGGATCCATCTCTACTTGGGAGGGTCTTACTACTTGTTTCCTTGCTTAGTTCTTTCCATCGATAAGGACTGCTAAAAATGACATCTTGATGTTCCAACAACATCAAGGTGAATCTCTCTCTAAAGCATGGACTCGTTTCAAGGACTTACTCCGAAAAGTCCCTCATCATGGTCTTGATTTATAGCTTCAAGTTCAAATCTTTTACGATCATGTCAACTCCGCCACCCAAATGGCCATTGATTATGCAGCAGGCGAGAGACTTAGAAAATTAAGGCCAGAAGTAGCATGGGAAATCATCGAGGATCTAGCCCAATACGAAGAAGAAAAATGGATCGACCCAATATTTTCCGAAAAAGGAAGTCCCGACTATATAAATGCCACTTTGGAACAGGAGTTAGAAAGTATGAAGTGTCAAGTAGGATCTTTAATGAGGAGTGAAATGCTATTGGATTATAAGGTATGATTCACGTTTCCTAAAAGACCTTATCATGAGGAGTTTAAGGGACGAATAATGAATTTAATGGATCATCAGGATGATCAAATTAGGCAATTGGAGGATGATATGAGAAAAACAAAAGATACATTTATGTGTCTTGCAGATAGTTGCAACCCTAAAGGTCAAAATAGAGGCACAACAAGTTCATTCCACAAAAATATAAAAGATCACTAAATTCCCTACTCACACCCCTACCGTAACCCCTGAAATACTCAAGCCTATCATGGTGCATAGGGTCTAAATGATTTCTAATATTAAACCCAATATCTATAGAACCCCTCACCAACACCTAAATTCCAACCTCAAAATGCCAATACTTCATTCATTTAAGGAAAATAAGCTTGAGTGCGAAGATGAAGATAAAGTCGAGATAAAGATGATGGGAACTGGAATGGATAAAGAATCGTTGGAGCATAATCTTTATGAGAATGACATAACCTTAATTATTTGTCATAATTTTTCTCTAACTTCAAATCCACTCATCAAACCAAAGGATTTGGGTAGCTTTAGGATGAAGGTAGTAGAACCCTTGACCATTCATACACCACCTTCACCCTACGTGGCTACTTTCATCGAAATAGTGTGTATCACTACTATCACCCGCACTTAATGCTAAGTGTAAGGGAGGCCCACCTTTTACGCGTCAAATAAGTGTAGAGTCAGGCTCGTGACTCGAACAAAAACAAGCGCTTATTGGAATTTGAAAACAATATCTTATAAAGGTAATAATTACTATATTTGATGTTTGACTATTTCTCCGGCTTTTGCCCTTCGAAATATTCAAATAAGAAATCTAAATAATCTTAACAATTATTAATCAAAAGAAATCCCTTTTTTATTAATCACACTTAATTCACTAAACAATTTATCACTTAACAAGCATATATAAATTCTACTCACTAAGCATACAAATCAACAAATAAGCAAACATAATCATTTTAAGCTAAATAAATCTAAACTACTAAAATTAAAAATAGAAAGAGGTTAGAACCGTATGATGAACCGAATCGAATTAAAAACCTCCCGATCTAATAAACTTATTTAAAATCTAAAGCTTAAAACTTGATTAATATCTAAATAACTAATTGGCTAGTAAAGGTATGAACTTTATTCACTAATTAGCTAGATAAATACTTAAAAAGCTTAAAACTTTATCTAAGAAATAAGCTTAAAAGACCATTAAGCTCCACGCCAAAAAGGTAGAATGAGTTTTCATCAACAGGAAGGCAAGCAAAAGGTTAAGACAAATAAGCTATATGAATATGCTATAAGCTAAAAACTTTAATTTCAAAATATTAAGTATTTTGAAATAGAAAAGCTAAAGCTATGAGATCTAAACTAATAAGCTAATTTAAAAACTTTTGAAATAATCTAGATCTATTTTCAAATCTAAATCTAATAATCTATCAAAATAAGCTAATCGAATAAGCTCTTAATAAGCTTATCCGAAAACTATATGCAAAGTAAATATGAAAATAAGCTAAGTGCTTATTTCGAAAATATATAAGCTTAAAATCAATTCAAATAAGTTATAGAAGCTTAGTTGATTAAGAGATAATAAGCTATTAAGCAATAAGCTCAAAGTAAGCTTAAAAAGAAAAAAGAAAAGAAAATAGAGGATTAGAAAAAGAATAAGCTTAAGTCACTTCCATCACAAACATATTCATTAATAAGCTAAAAAGAGTGGATTACAATAAGCTAAATAAGCTATAAAAGCTTTTACAATAAGCTAAAAACTATACTATACTACTCCTAAAACTAACCTACACTACTTTGAAAATAAACTAAATCCTAACACCCTTTTATGAGCTGCTGCTGCGTGCATTTATAGTCATCAAGTGGGAGGGGCATTTTCATCCTTTTAGGTGCACAACCAATGAGAGATCCAGATCTAGAGGGTATTTTCGTCTTTTGCCATTTACGCATATTAATTACGCCAATAATTGGCTCGGATGAAACCTCGTAACCGCCATACTGTATTGGCTCGGATGAAACCTCGTAACCGCCATATTGTATACAGCTGGATCCTTCAATGGGAGGCTACCACGTCACCTTCTAGATGATTCCAATGATTGCTTCGTACTCCTAACCTCGTACCTCGTACCCGAACCTCGTACCTGCAATTAATAACCACTCATTAGCCGCCGCCATGTGGCGTGCTGTCATTGGATGGCCGCCAGTGACGTGTCACCGGAGCCACCGCCGGACATCGGTCAACGGTGGCCAACGGTGGCGGTCATCGACGGTCAACGGTGGCGCACCACCGTTGACTACCGCCGGACCACCGGTCAACCACCGCCGGACCACCGGTCAACCACCGCCGAACCACCGGTCAACCACCGCCAGACCACCGGTCAATGGTGGCGGTCAACAGATCAACGGGTGCCACGTGGTAGTGCCACGTCAGCTGGTGGGGACCCACTGTCTGACGTGTCATCTGACGTGTGGCCATGTG
>BQNB010114264.1:0-10357 GCA_026074375.1 Tanacetum coccineum
ATGAGAATAAGTGTATAAATTGATAAACTCAAATAAAAACCCATTTTACACATTTAAAAGTCATTAGTGGTGATTTAACATATAACACATAAAATCACAACAATTAAAAGTATGAAGGTATTTAGGAAAACCTTAGTGATGATGTATAGGATGTAAAATGAATGCTAAACCCGTGTTTAGACTGAAATCCAAGCTTTCAAGCTTATAACCCTATATTAGGTTTCCAAAACCCTAATCTTTACTTTTTCTTCTTAATACTTGCAAATGATGAACCAATGCTTGCAAACACCTTAGAATATCTTAGGATTGATGTATAAAGAGATGTATGGATGGTAGAAAAATTTCGTATGGTTTGATTATGTGAGCTTATTGAGCCGGGCTTTTAGAGAGAAAAGAGAGAAAGAAGTGAATTTTTCTTAAGCAAAAGTGTAAGTAAAAACTCTTATGCATACCAAGTTTTTTATTAGTGAAAAATTATCTTAATAACCTAAACCAATGGTTACTTTCTAACTAGCATACTAAGGTTAAGAGGTCAAGTTTGATTATTGTGTAGAGATTTATTTCTTATAATATCTTGATATTTTACAAGTATCTAGATATTATTAAAGTTGGAAATCTCTTGTTCTCTATCCTTAAATTTTCGGCAATAACATACATATATATTTGTTATCATTTTTATTTTGAGTAATTGGGTTTAAAACGTGGGTATTCGTTTAGCGTAGTTAGGTTTTAGAACTTTCGGAAATGCCCTAAAACGCATTTTATATATGAATGTTATGCATTTTACGGTAGCCAACAAAATAAGATGAAACATATGTTATTAATTTTCACTCATAATAATTCATATAACACTTGCTTGTTATAACATTTAATTGTTTAAATGCACGTTTTACATTTGTATGATCATTTTCAGTTTTCCAGCGATTTAGCTTAACGATTAAAATTAAAAGTGAATCGCGTACGAGACAAAATTATTAAGTGAAATTAAATTAGTATTGTACATAATGGGACATGATAAATACAGAATGTTACAGTCTTCCCGTTAAATGAGCTTTACTCAAGGCTCAAGTTGCGACATTTGACGAAGGTACGGGTTCGAAGAAAAGATGCGGATATTTTATCCGGAATTGTGTTGATGAAGAAGTGTAGGTTTTAAGGTGACTACTCTCAGCATGACATGGTTCTTCCTGAATGCATAGGTAATCAGTCTATGCACCAAATATACATAGGTGATTAGGCTATGTATATTTGAGAGCCAACGATGCAATGCTCATTCTTGTCAAAATAGTGTGAATGTTAATCATAATAGTTTTATACGAAATGAAATTAGTCCGTAAAAGTACAACGTGAAGTAGCTCACTAGGGTGACAACAAATGGTCTATTGGTTGACGTCGTGAGTGTTTGTAAAAATCGATGGGTCATAACACAAGTATAATGATATCCGAACAAACGAAGAAGTAGTCGTAAAGAATTATTCAATCAACAAAATAAACGTAAAAAGTCGTGTTCTAAAGGTAGGTGCTCCAAGGTGACACGTATGAGGTGACAAGTTAATTGTCGTACTCCAATCAACTGGAAGACTTCAAAACGATGGATTACGAAACAACATATGCGATTCAAAATCATAAGAAGAGTATTCCAACTAGGAGTCGAATGGTAAAGTAACTAGTAGAATTTACAAAATATGCCGAATTTTCGATATCATCAAAAGAGAATAAAGTAAAGTCGCGTAAATGATCGAAGTTAATCGTAATAGATCAAAAAGAAAATAGTCCATAGGTATAGGTATTCTTATATAATACCAGTATTGACGCTCGAAGGAGTAAATGAGAAATCAGGAAGTACACAAAAATCAGAGTGATCAATATTTATATATAAACCTGATATAAGGTAAATAGTAAGCGTCATATGATAGACGTAAGAGAACGAAATCATAGTCTAGTATTAAATACTCATTATCCATGTAATAGTAGTAGGGATGCAAAAGAGAGCATATAAGTTACCTGGGAGCAAGCGCGCACGGATATCGGATAAAACAAGGAAAGACTCTATATTTTGAAAAACATGGTCATAGTCTAGGTTTTGAAAACGACCTAGTTCTCTATGACTTTAGTTGATTACCAGCAGGCACAAAGTGTAACACCCCCAAAATCTGGTCGCAGCGGAATGGTAACAATGGGGTGCTACTTCATAGTCCAAACGCACAAGTCACAGAAAACGACCTCAAAAGAGACGTTTAAATAAATTTCACATTCGTTATATTAAAATCAGAGTTTACAAAGGATCCCATTTATAATGCAATAGAAACATTTTGTTTATTTTAAAACGTTTGTCGAATGGTATACAAGTTATTAAGCCTTCAAAAATATATCCGCGCGACTCGAATGCTCCCAATGCTCCACTAGCAAAATAGTAACCTGAAAATACATGCTAAAACGTCAACAATAATGTTGGTGAATTCATAGGTTTAAGTAAAAAAATAAGTATTGAAATAGTTTAAGAAATATTTGAGAAGAAAAGCAGCGTTACAACATTTAAAAGTGTTATTTCCGAAATCCATCCGAAATCCAAGTAGTAATTCAGTAAACCAAGAAGTATTTAAAAGTGGACCACAAGACTTATGTAATGGTGGACTAAGTACGTATTCCGAAGTCCAAAACAAATAATAGAAGACTATGTACGTATTTCATAGTCCAAAATATGTAAGGTAGACAAGAGAAACACATTCATTATGTCCAACACTTTGTATTATTGCACTAAGATCATGACCCCGAAGCCTTAACTAGATTTTTGCCCCAATCGGAATATAGGATGCTTGCCAACACCCAAAGTATTCTCAATGTTAAATGCACCATGGTCAACTTGTGACCAGAAATTCCAGGTGGGGATTGTCAATCCCGATAGATCTATCCACAACACTCGCGCTCACTACAATAGCAATTGACGGTTCATGATATAGTAGGGACTTAATTGGCAATAGTGGTAACTTAGGCAATAATATTCAGGCAGTAATCTGGATAGCATACAGTTTAAAACAAAACACTTGTGTCCGTAGTAAAACAATCATGTTGTTCAAAATTCACGGTTTCAAATATAGGTATTCAACGATCTCAAATCATGTAGTAAACAAATCAAGCTTTGGTAAAAATAGTCATGTAACGCTTATGTAGTAGAAATCAATAAGTTCACTTAGTAAAACGAGCATGTATTCCCCTCGCGGGTTTATAAAACATTGAAAAGATTGAAATGCGAGACTATGAACTCACAAAGTATTGAAAAGTAATCACATTGTTATAAGATAAACGAGTATGTAAAAGAGTTTGTAACAAGCATGTATCCCCCTCGCGGGTTTATAAAGCATGTAAATAAGTAAAAGCGAGGCTATGAATCTCACCTTAGAAGTGAAGTGATGAAATAATCAGGTAAATGGCAGAAAATGTATCACGGAAATATCCGAAAGCAACCTAAGTAAATATGGGTCGTATAAGTACCAAGTACTTTAATTAATAACATTGAATATAATCTTATAGTTGTTATATCGTACTATCGTTCGGGCTATCATAATTAAAGAGGTCATGACATGACGTACGAGGAGCTAGGATACTTTAAATCGTAAATCCAACAACTCGTCAATACGCCATCCGAAGAGGCCTCATTATGAAACTCCCTAGTAATATAGCACTTTGATAACCACTCAATATTCTATATAGCATAATCACCGACTAATCGTTTTAGTAAAATAATATTTATAAAGTGAAAACGTTTATAAATATACTTTTCGTAAAAATGACCTAATTTGGTCGTTTTAAGTCCTCGAAAAACTAAGTAAGATGAGAGGCGATGAATCTCAACCTTAGAATGAAGTGATGAAATAATCAGGTAAAGGCAGAAAATGTATCAACTAAAATAGCCGAAAGCACCCTAAGTAAATATGGGTCAATAAGTACACATAGTACTTTAATTAATAACATGGAATATAATCTTATAGTTGTTTCTATAGTCGGCACAAATGTTCGGGCTATCATAATTAAAGAGGTCATAGAATGAGTACGGAGGAGCGTAGATACTTTAAATCGTAATATCCAACACTACGTCGATCGACCCATCCGAAGTAAGGCCTCATTATGAAACTCCCCTAGAATTAATAGCACTTAGATTGCCACTTAATATTCTAATAGCAAATAACCGAAAGTCATTTAGTAAAAGAAGTATTTATAAAGTGAAACGTATAATTTAAATTTTCGTAAAAATTGACTATAATTTGGTCCGTTTTAATAAAGTCCGTTGCTAGATCGCGTTTCTTATGCCCACGTCTTCGTAAAGTAAGAACAGTGATCAAAATAGAACATTGTCAAGTTTGATATTCTGCGATGAATGAGGATAATTACTGTTCACATCAGCTCGTTTTGTCGTAATTAATTAGCGAAACTCGAAATTCGGCGTTAACTTATTCGTTTAGCTCCCGTTTTTATCGATTCTTTCGAGCACGTTCCAGAATTGAAAGGTTTATCATATTATGATGTTTATAAAGTATAGTTTCTTTGGTGAATAGTACTTTTTAATAAAATATGTTTTATAAAAGTAATAACTAACTTAAACTTGTAAATGGCGTATCTTCTTCGTTATTAAATCGGTTTTTTCGAGTTCGTTATATGACCCATCGATCCTTGTGACATGTAGTAATTAAAAAAATCAATAAAACATATATGTAAATTTTAAATTACAAACAGCCCTAAGATATTTATTTCCAAAATGTGTTAAAAACATGTTTTTGTATTAATTAGTTTAGGAGTTTACTTAAAAAAAACTAATAACCCAATATATTAGCATTATTAACATGTACTTATAATAACAGTTCCAATATCATGCCCTATCCTATGTAAATTCATTGTAACAAGTATTTTAACAATTTATTCATTACTTTCATTTGTAATTATATAAAGTAACATTAAAAAACCTTAATTTTCATAAACATGTTTAGTAACTTCTAAACCATAATTTTAACATCTTTATAATCTATTTTTCCATGATATTTACAACATATAGGACATGAGAAATAATGTCAAAATTGATAAAACTCATTTTACATATGTGAAAGTCCTTAGTGCGGTGATTATCGTATATTTAACAAGTAACACAAAAATCATAAGAAGATAAAAGTACCAAAGGAAATTAAAAAACCATATTGATGATGTATAAGATTGTAAAATGAATGCTAAACCCATGTTTAGATCAAAACCAAGCTTTCAAGCTTATAGCAGCCTAGGATTAGTTTCCAGAAACTCCTAATCTTTCCTTTTTCTTCTTATTAACTTTGTAAACTGATGAACAATGTTTTACAAACAACCTTAGAATACCATTAAGTGTGTTGTGTATAAAGCTTGTATAATCTAGAAAATCAAAAAGGTGTGGATTTGATTAAAGCTTATTCGAGCCTGAGCTAGTGGGAGTAAAAGAGTAGAAAGAAATGAAATTTTGTTAAGTATAAGAGTATGGAAACATTTCTCATGCAGTGCATAGCTTATTTAATGAGTCAAAATATCTTACTAACCTAACCATGGTTAATTTCTAACCCTAGTTTTAGTGTAAACAAGTCAATTGTAAGAAAGGTGTAAGAATTTATTTCATAAATACTTTATAATTCTAGATATTATTTAAAAATGTAAACTTGAAAAAGTCTTGGTCTCATCCTCAAATTTTCGGCGTTCTGTGTATAGTATGTGATTTGTTATATTGTTATTTTTGGTATGGGTATAATCGTGGTATTTGTTTAGGCGTATTAGTTTTAGAACTTCCGGGTATGCCTAAACGCATTTTATCGTGAAACTAAGCATTTATAACGTAACCAATAAAAATTAAGATGAACAAAGTTATTAATTATCCTCATAATAATCATATAACACTTGCTTGATGTAAACATTTAATTGTTTAATGCCCGTTTACATTGTCTGATCATTTTCAGTCTACGCGATTTAGCTTAACGATTAAAATTAAAAGTGAACGCGTACGAGAAAAAAATAAATAGTGAAATTAAATAGTATTGTAAATGACCTGAAAATACGGAATGTTACAGCATCCCTTTGGTTACCAAAGATTGAATGCATTTATCCTTATTTGTGTGGCCTCGAATGTGCTCATCAGTTTACGTGTGTTCTAACACTTGTTTATTTTGCGGAAGCATATTAAAAGTGTCCTTACTATGGGAGTGACTTCACCGTTGTTACTAGTAAGGGCTTATTAGGTTGGCATTCTCATTGGATGTAGGTTGATGTAAGTAAAACTCGCCTGCCTCTTGAGTGTGTCAGGTGGAGGACCATTGTGAACCTTGACTCTCAGGCGCGTCCATACGTTCCTTTCGGTGACGAGCTTAACTTGTTTAGTTGTCTTAATAGCCTAAAAATTTATGGTCGGCCGATGATAGAGGGTGCACTGGTCCAAGCTAAGATAAGCCAGTATTAGGGATCAGGCATGATTTTTGTTTTGTGTAGGGGTGATGAGGGTGAGTTGTTGACCGTGTGTTTGTGTGGTAACTTTCACGGCTTAAGTATTGATCAAAAGCTTTTGTGTTTTGAAGTTGAGGACATTCTTTACATGGTTGTTTTACCCAATAATTGTGGAGTTAAGGAGCAATCCGAATAGGTCATTCCTCTTTGACACGATACAAAAACACCTTTTTGGGGGATCGAGGTTGATCAAAGAACATAAGATATATCATTGTGTTTTTAGTAAGAGAAAGTAAAGAGAGGGTGGAGAAAAGATTATGTGTTTATTAGCTTAGAATGAGAAAGATTACACCAAGGCTGTCAAGATCACGATGCCACCTGGGATCGTTTTTATCTTTACAGGATCGAGATCGTAGGATCGAATCAGGATCGTATGATCCTACCAATTTCTTCATATACTTTCACTCACGTCTTAATTCCACTGCAAGTAGACACTAAAACATGACAAATTACTTTTTGAGCCTTATCCTTTGCATCATTTGGATGCATTATATATCACTTCATTTATAATATGTAGAGTTAATCATAGTGAAGTAAAGACAATTGAAGTTAATGAACTATTGAATTGACGAACACTTTAAGTTATACTATATCAAACTATCAACTATCATGGCACTTGTAATTGTAAGTTTTTAACAAAATAACAATGACACTAGTTCTACTAATTAAAAGGTTCAAGTCAAAACTATAAAAAGTTGAAAAGGTTTACATCTAAAAGATCAAGATAAAACAAGAATTACCTTTAGGAGAATATATGGTTTGATTAATTAGAACATGAGAAGATCATAAGAAGACCACTAGTTTTCATCTTGAAATTGTGATTTAGGAAAGTAGAAACTTAGGTTTAGTATGATTAGAAAATGAACCGTCAATGTTCAGTTAGTATTTTTATCTTGTTAATTTGTTAGGCCTAAGCAAATAATAGGCTAAAAACTAGTGAAATATAACATAGATATTAGCTTAGTAAACTCGTATCGGCACTTGATCTTACGAGTTTACGTCCGATTTTATGATCCCACTTACGATCCCACCTCATATGCGATCTTACCATGATACTATATGATTCTAGTTGGTAAACACGTAGAATCGTACGATCCTACGAGTTTACTCGCGAGTTTGACAGCCTTGGATTACATAAATGATTTCACCAACACCCCTCATGGAGAGCCATATGGGGTATTTATACTAGAAACAAACATAAACTATTCCTATTTTACATAAATAACCCCTGTATGATAGGCAATGTCCAAGACTAGTCCAATTAACGTGTAAGACACCAGCTTCACTAAAAAGTGAGGCTAACAATCTCCCTCCAAGATGGCGTCACACGTGAATTGATTGCAATGTTCCTTACAAGCAAAAATAAAGAAATATGATAAGAATTAAATCTAGTATTCTTTGAGATTGTCTTCAATGACCTTGATCTTCTTGAATACTCAAGCTTTATTTCTTTAGCTTGCAGGTGAACACACTGTAATTCAGCTCCCTCCCAAACAGACACCCCTGGGACTTATAAGAATTAATACCCTAGTCTTCTAAAAGACCTCCTTTCTCATTTAGGATACTCAGTGGGGGGGATGATATCATTAACATCGTCTCACTTAGGAAGCATTCTAGTCTCGAAGCACACACTTTATCCCTTTTACAAAGTTAAAACCGTAGCACCAAAGTTAACAAGTTAAGCAGTAAATCATCTCTGCGGACTAAACCCATCTGACATATTTATAAGGCATCGATCAAGTGAAACTTGTTATGTGTCCTTGATGTAACACATTTCTCCTCTAAGGAAAGTTCAAATATAACATTACAAAACATAAAAGTCAACTAAGTCCCAGTTTAAGCAATTATCCCTCTATGTAGAAAAAACGATAACACCAAAACGTAAACATAAAAAAACAACTAAGTACCAGAATGTAAACAATTCTCCCTCCAGAAATTAAACAAACTAAGAATCATCCTACATATGTGTAACATCATATATATCAACTAGAACAAGCTTGCATAGCTTCTCATGATACCTTAATTATTCTTTTATTTTCACTTTTCTAGATTTTTTTTTTTTCTTTTATATTATATTTTATTTTCTTTTTTTTTCCTATTTTTTCCTTTTTCCCTATTTTTTTTTTCTTCTTTTTTTCTATTTTTTTTTATTTTTTTTTTTTTTTTTTTGTTTTTAGTGTTTTTTTATATTTTACCCTTTTTGTTTTTCATTTTTTCTTTTTTTTTTTATTTCTTTATATTTTTTTTATCTGTTTTTTTTTTTTTATTACCCTTAATGTTTTTTCCTTTTTTTTATTTATTGTTTTTTATTTATATTTTATGTATATATATATTTTTTTTTATTTTTTTTTTATTTATTTTTGTTCCTTTTTCCTTATGTAATAATTATTTTTTAAGTTTTCTACCCTTTTTCTTATTTTTCTTTTTCCTTTTTTTTTTTTTTTTTCCACCATGTGGAAGGGGGTTGGTTTGTTCTTTTCATCACATTTCATGCCTATGCATTTTCCCTCACTAGAGAACCTCACTTCTCTCCTCTAATAATTACCAACCAATACAAACCATGCTTGTGTTATGATATCCAATATACTACAATAAAGATAAAAGTTAGGAAGATATTATTTGTTTCCTAATTATATTTGTTCTTATCCTTCGTAAACCTAGATGATCTCTACTATATAAAGAGACATTAGGTCGTGTAGTTGTATATATCCAAAAAAGTATGTGTGTGTGTACACAAGAAAAATGTAGACGTCTAGTAGAGTTGATGTAGCCTCAAGGTAATCAAAGTTTTTCTTGATCCCTGTTACTATTAGAGATAGGTAATTATATTATTCTGATCAAATAATATTGAGGCGTGATGGAAACGTATGGTAATAAAAACTTTGTTTGATAATATATTGTTCTTTATATTCCACTGCATATTTATATTATCTATAAAACGATCCTAGATGAGTCTATAAGGTTGTTTTGATGTTGAATCTATTAAGGAAGAGTGGTCATGTTTTCTGTTTTTGGTGTTTGGTTCAATTTGTTGCAATTAGGGTATTTGCAAACCCTAATTTAATAAAAAACAGGAATGGTGATCATTAATGTTTCTACTAGCTTTGGTGAGTCGATCATTTAGTTTCCTCAATTGGTATCAGAGCCATGAGGCTCTTGATCTAGGATCTACAAGGTGTTTTTTGTGTCGTGATTTTTAAGAAAAGAAATAGAGTAAAATTGGTGAAATTAGGGTTTTGTACAAACCCTAAACTAGTTAACAGGAAGATCATATTGACGATATCAAGATGGCGTGTGAATTACTTGTACATAATGAGGTCGTGTGATTGGCTGAAACCCTAATTCGCGTTGATATTACTAGCTGCCATGGATGATACAAAGATGGAAAGGTTTGTATTACTTGTTTATTCGTTAATATTGCCATCATAACAGTTTGTACTGCCAAAAGATGCTTAGTACTGCTCTTGTACAACATTACTACTGCCAATGGTGACTTTGTACTGCTTGGTATATGGTTAATACTTCCATAATAGAAACTTAGTACTGCCATTGGAAAGCAGTTAGTACTGCCAGGTTTAATCGATATCGGACAAAGGACGTTTTTAGTACTGTCATTTTTGACAGATATAGATTGATACACGCGTTTTTGGATCTCAGACAAAATTGATTATTGAAGAAAATGGCTCGTTTTTTGATTTCTTGGAATAATTGGTTACGAATATGATTATTTATCACTTATTTAACGGTGAAGTAGAATTATTTTGGTTTGTGTTCTTATCATATCTTAAAAGGCTAGTCACTTTTAAAGATAACTTGTTCGTGCTTAGAAACGATGTGACGAAGACTTGACAAA
>BQNB010114265.1:0-21785 GCA_026074375.1 Tanacetum coccineum
CCATGAGATTAACCTGCAACCTAGGAACTGACAACCTCCTGTTATAGATTTCCTATCAATACTAGCACCAGTATAGTCACTATCAGAATAGGCTATCAAATCTAGAGGTGAATCCTTAGGATACCAAAGGCCCAGAGTGGGTTGACCCTTAAGATATCTAAAGATTCTCTTCACTGCATGCATATGAGAAGCTTTTGGTTAAACTTGAAATCTTGAGCATACACACACAGCAAACATAATGTCTGGCCTGGAAGATGTTAAGTACATCAATGATCCAATCATGGACCTATACAAATGAACATCAACATCTGTTTTATTTTCATCTTTTGACAAAGGCTTGTGTGTCTCCATTGGAGTTTTTGCTGTCTTTACACTAGAAAAGCTAAACTTCTTCAAGATTTCATATACATATTTGTCCTGACTAAGAAATATGCCATCTTTTATTTGCTCAACCTGCAGACCTAAAAAGAAAGTGAGTTTCCCCATGGAGCTCATCTGAAATCTTTTATCCATAAGCTGCTCAAACTCAGTACTCAAAGACTTCTGTGTAGACCCAAAAATGATGTCATCTACATACACTTGAACAAGTAGAATGTTATTCTTGATCTTCTTTATAAATAAAGTCTTATCAATTATCCCTCTTCTAAATCCATTTTCCAATAGGTAAGTGGATAAAGTCTCATACCAAGCTCTAAGAGCTGGATGAAGACCATATAATGCTTTCTCCACCTTGTACACCCTATTTGGAAATTTTGGATCCACAAAACCTAGAGGTTGGCAAACATAAACCTCCTCTTCTATAGTGCCATATAAAAATGCACTCTTAACATCCATCTGGTACATAGTGAAATCCATATATGATGCATAGGCCAAAAATAACCTTATTGCTTCAATTCTAGCAACAGGAGCAAAAACCTCATCTAATCTACTCCTTCTTCTTGTCTATAACCCTATGCAACCAGCCTGGCTTTATTCCTAATCACAATACCTCTTTGATCTTTCTTGTTTCTAAAGACCCATTTAGTACCAATAGCCTTCTTACCAAGAGGTAAATCCACCAGTGTCTAAACATTCAGAAGCTTGAACTGGAGAATCTCTTCCTGCATAGCTTCTACCCAACTTTCATTATCCAAAGCCTGAGTAATCTTCTTTGGTTCCATCTGAGAAAGAAAACAAGCAAATAAACAATTTTGGAAATTTTTGTAATTTGTTCTTCTTTGCTTGTTTATGTAGGTGATCAATGCTGCTTCATTCTGCTTGGCCATTTTTCTTGTCTGTACAGCAGAGTGCATCTCTCCAATAATTTGATTTTTAATGTGATCCTTATGAATTCTAGTTGTGGGAATAGGACTGACACTCATGGTTGTTTCCAATTTGTTGATATCAGCCTATGCACTTACATTTTCATCATCATAAGCATTTTCAAATATGCCAGTATTTTTGAAATTAACAGTATCCTCCAAATCAGGCATAAAAGGATCAATAGGATAATCAATATTGGAAAGAGTAGCAGCATTAACAGGAGTGAAGATCCTGAAGGCATTGTTATCATCCTTGTCTTGTCTAAACAAACTTTTAAACAATTAAGCACAAAACGATTAAAGGGAATTAAGCAAAACGCGACAATTAAGCAACTACACTAAAATTTAAGCCTACGGACGCAAATTTAATTTCTAAACCTAAATTAAGATAAAAGAAAATTTTAGAAAAAAGAAAATTAATTTTTTGATTATTTTTGTATTTTTTTATGGTTTTTTAAAGTTTTTAATAAAGAAAAATGATTAAAAATAGTAAACTTTACTTTAAAAATATGGAAAAATTACAGAAAGTGTAAAAAAGTATGTTGGATTCTATAAAAATGCTAGCTAATAATAAGCTAAAACAAAAAGCCCTAATAAGCTAGGGAAAAGCTACGGCTTATTTATAAAAAGGAAAACTAAAAAGGGCTTAAAAGGAATTTATTTTGAATCTTGTTTGAAAAAGACCTAAGGGCGCTGGTGGTTAGTGTGTGTGCATGTGAGGCGTATGTGTGTGAGGCAAGAGGACATAGGTTCGAATCTTGACTCTTGTTTTGTTATTTTTTTTTATTTTTTATTTTTCAAAAGCAAAGTTATAAATCAGCTAGAAAGAAACAACTTTTGTAAAAGCAACTTTTTTGTAAACTAGAAAATAAGCTGAAAATGGCTTAAAATGAAAACAGATTACACTAACTCTTTTTGGCTTTTTATTCAAAACTTAATAGGCTAGAAAACTAAGATAAGCTAGAAACAAAATCAAATAAGCTACTAAGAACTAACTTCTAACCTAATAAGCTAGTTTAAACAGGAAATAAGCAAAAGAAAAGGCCACAAGCTGAAATAAGCAAATTAAGCTTTTTATACTAAATTGTAAACCAAACAGCCCTTAAGGGCAACTTTGAGCTTAATTTTAACTAAGCTAGAAGTAACTTGAGGCAAAGTGGCTTGTACCAACTTAAAACTTGAGCTTTAAGCATTCTAAAACTACTTTTGAAAAGTACTTTGGAATTCAAATCCTTAATGAAAAAGCTGTTTGAAAACTGCTAAAATACTCAGCATGTGCTGAGTGAATTTTTGGTTTTTAAAAAACAAACTACTGATTTGCAGCTTAAAAACATATAAGCAAATGGACTTTTTAAAACAAATCAAGCTCAAACGGAATTAAAGTAGCATATAATCTACTTGTACTATTAAAAATCAAGACTAAGATCGTTATTACCCTCTGATTCTTAAGATTGAAAAGGGCAGTTTGTCTATTTTTGTTGCTGATGCAATTGACATCAATAAGAACCAAAACTTAAAATCCTATGAGTGCAGGCTAAGATCCTTACTTCTATACTAATTTAACACCAAATTAAGATCAAAGGAGGAAATGTAAACAACTAGAAACTAATTGAGCTGAAATGCATATCTAATGGAAATGATGCTAATAGATTCAAGCTATTACTTACTAAGCTGATTTAAAACTTATTAATATTCAATAAAACCTTAAAACCAGTTCTTAAATCTAAGTTTGAGATGATGAAAATTGACTTAAAGGGAGGTAGACCAACTACCAGTCTTAACTTTATAGTTATAACTCGGTCTTGGATACAAACACCCCTTAGGAATTTTGGTCTCCATATTATGCTTGAAAAAAAACTAATTAGATAAGGCTTATCATCTTTAGATCAGATAACAACAAGCTTATAACACACTATTTATAGATTAAGAAACAATTAAGCAAGATCTAAAATCTATATGCTATGCTGACTATTTTTGGATTTTTATGACAGTTTTATGAAAATAACTTGCAAACTAAATTCTAAGCTATCAAGTAACTATATCAGACATAAAACAAACATAATAAGCAGGATTAAGCAAATTTAAACTATAATAAGCTAGCAATAAGCAGATATAAGCTAACAATAAACCGAACAGCTAGAAAATTAAATGACAGCAAGGTAAAATAAGAAAATATAAAGAGAAGTGTACCTCACACCTCAGCTAAACAGAGGTGTTTGCTCTTATTAGAGCTTACATCAAAAGCTTAAGCTTATCACCAAATCCTAGTCTAATCCTAATGCTTGACCATCAAGCACTAAAACCTACTTGAAAACTCTTAGCAGCCATCCAATTCCTTTAAGTTTTCAAGTATATGAGAGCTTTTAGTAGCTGTATAAGTAACTTGAGCTTATAAAACAGTAACAGTAGCTTATTCAAACATTTTGGCAAAATAAGTAAAAAACATAATTGATAAAACAGCTTAAATGATAAACAACTTTTATTGATAACTGAAATGAGTACAAACTGTTGAAATGGAAATTACATTTAACTCTAAGCTGAAAAAGGAAAATTACAAAATTAAAAGCTACATAAAAAGCTACTAAAAACTACTTAAGCAAAAGATGATCTAGTGAGTGAGGCAGCCTTCTATTTATAGGAGCTGAGAGAAGGTTCTGGGTCTTCACACGCTCCTTGGTAGCTTTTGATCTCGTCCCTTGAATTCTTCCAATCATTGGATGCTTAATCTTGGCCGTTAGATCAAATTGGGTCACACGGATTGCCAAGCTGGCAATCCAATGATTGGGTGATGATTGTGTTTCTTTTACACTAATTTCAGTGTAAAATTCCATCAAGAGGTGTGTTTGTTTTGAATCCCGCGTGCCACTCTTGTGTAAGTCTTGACCAATCATAGCACTTGGTGACGTTTTGCCTTTGCTGAGTCATTGCTTGGTACTAAGCATCTTTTGGTCAAGTTAATTGCATTTTATCCGAGTAATTTTGAAGATGGTAAATTAGGGAAGACGGTGAAATAGTAACAAACGGGTTTTGGCGCCCTTTTCTTCTCTTTTGTACTTTATAACGTTTTTGACCCGGGGTAAAGGGGATGGGTTGACTTGGGCTCGGGAGGTGTTTTGGGCTCGGTTAGAAGTGGGCTAGGGTTAAAAGGTTATATGATTTTAGGAGATAACGACCGTTAGTCCTTTATTAACAAAGGACTAATGGTGTTAGTGATTTAGGGTTTTTGGTGAAATTTGATTAAACATTAAGGGTTATTTGGGATTTTGAGGGTTTTGTCTTTTTGTGCTTTGACCAAGGGTTGACCAAGGTTGACCTTTGCTAGAAACTCCAGGCTCTTGTGTACTCTTTCCGTTCCCGTGTCCGTGTTTGCCCGGTTTTGACCGTTTTCTTGTGATTTTTGCAATATCCGTACCTACATATCACAAATGACAAAACAAGCAATATACAAGCATAATTTGCACAATTTGTTCATTTTAGGGCCATTTTTTGGTATAAAAAGGATATGTGATTTCTCACATATCAGTATTCTTCTTGTCTGAACAGCAGAGTCAACCTCTCTAATGATTTGTGCTTTAGGATGGTCCTTATGAATTATGGTTATGGGAATAGGATTGACACTTATGGTTGTTTCCAAGTTATTTATATCAGCCTCTACACCCACATCTTCTCATTATATGGCATTTTCACAAAGATACCAGTGTGATGTGTGATGATTTGCACGCGCTCTCCTACAAAATCAGGTATGAGAGGCCTCAATAGAGATCCTATCTAGCATTAGAAGGAGTAGCAGCATTAACAGAGTCAAAGACCCTCCTCGCTCGCCGCCATTTGTGAGAGTGTGTGTGTGTGTCTTGTTTAAACAAAACTTCATACTCAGTCGCACTTTGTTCTCTTGTTCTTTTTGCATCCTTCAGTAGTGAACGATGCTCTCTACTCAGTACTAAGACTCAGATATATGTAGTAGTAATGTTAGTAATTTAGAGAGGTTTCCTCCCCTTAGGACCATTCATCGCGCACATCCTTTCCTTTTGTGGATCCTTCCACACATTCTTCTTTCGCTATCTTTAGGTGAGGGTCATCTTCTCAAGACTTGATCGGAAATTGGAACCTTGTATGCAGCAATGAGAGATACCAGATGTACTCATAGATCAGGCAACTTTCTCACGCGCGCGCGGTTCACCTGCATTAGAATTAGGTCTCCTAAAAACCTGCTTCCCATTAGTTCTATCGCCTGCACTGACTGTTAATAATTCATGTATTTGTTAGAGGATCATTATCAAACACGAAAGCATTTTGGTCCCCTCTCTCCTACACCTCCGCCACATTAGGTTAATTTATTCACGAAATTCTTACATGCCGCGTCTTCCTCTACTTCACCCCACTCCTCTCGCTCCTCCTACTATTAAATACTCTAAAATCCTTGCTATTTACTTAGAGTAAACCAATAGATGTCCTCACTCTGCTCGCACTTTCACCCTCTACCCTCTCCTATCGCGCCCCTAGCGTGACTCGACGTAGATAATAAGAATAGTAACTGGAGTGCATCGGTCTCATAAAACTTTATATAGGTTGTAGGATATTGGATATCATAAACACAAGTATAAGATGATGGGGTTGGTGGTTTATAGAGAGAGAAAGTGAGAGAGGAGTTCTAGTGGGAAAAAACCCATATTTGTGTGTATTGATAAATGTACAACCAAACCATTCTATGCTGGAAACGGGGGTAATACATCCAAGAGTTTTTGTGTCCTCACACGGTTGGGCTATGGAGTGGGCTAACATGTGGGTAAAGACCTGGCCCAACACCATAAGTTATACGGTAATTACACAATAACGCTCGCGCTCTCGCGCGCACGAGCTAAACCTATGCTAGATCATTACATGGGGTGACGTGTCTTTTACATGGTTTTCTAATATTAACATCCTCCCACTACGGGGATGGTCACCCAAGAATAAAATCACCAAATGGAACGCTGGTTGGTTGAGTTTACACTTAAATATATATTATAATAATATATTAATGTGTGTAAAATATATATTAGTGTAAAAATCAACACAATCAGTAAAACCGAGAAGTAGTATAGAGCTTTTCCGGGTCGTTTATCCCCAACGAGGCTGGAATGGTAAATCGATACGATCGAAGATGATTGAGTTTGAAGGAAGGAATGGTTTGGGAGTAAAAAAAATTGAAAAAAGTCAATGATGTGTTTGAAGAGACTAAACGTTTAAGAAAATCACTAGTGTAAATTATGAAATCAACTAGAGATACTGAGAGCCCACCGAATCCGAACAAAAGGGGGAAAACCTAAACGCTTTAAACTCTCGCTCACGCTACGGAAGAAAATTTTCACTTCTAAACTACTCTATGGCCAAATAACGAAGAATGAAAGACTAGACCGAAAACGAGTTCGTTTGAGACACATATAATTATACGAGTCAAACTCAAATCTCGTAACACGGACACCGTTCTTTAAAAAAAAGAAAAGTTATAAAATATGACCCTACGAAAACTTTTATATTTTTTCCAACTTAATTTAGATAATAAAATTCATTTTAATTCATAAAAAATACAAAAATTATCAAAAAAATATTTTGCTTTTTTAGAAAATTTTCTTTTATCATCTAGTTTGTAGGAAAAATATAAAAGTTTTCGTAAGGTCATTTTTATAACTTTTCTTTTTTTTAAAGAACGGGTCCGGGTACGGGATTTTGTTTTGACTCGTTTTTGGGTCAAACGAACTCCGTTTTCGGTCTAGTCTTTTTCATTCTTCGTTATTTGGTCCATAGAGTAGTTTAGAAGCGAAAATTTCTTCGTAGGCGTATTTTTAAAGATTTTAGGTTTTCCCCCTTTTGTTCGGGATTCGGGCTCTCGTTTTCTAGTTTGATTTCATAATTTCTAGGTTTTTCTTAAACGTTTTAGTCCGTTATTATCTAATTTGACTTTTTCAACTTCCCAAACTCATTCCTTCCTCAAACTCCATTCTTTTTTCGATGTCATCGATTTACCATTCCAGCCTCGTTGGGGATAAACGACCCGGGAAAGCTCTATACTACTTCTCGGTTTTACTGATTGTGTTGATTTTTACACTTAGATATATATTTTATATTTTAATATATATTATATATATATTTAGTGTAAACTCAACCAACCAGATTCAATTTGTATTATATCTTGGGAGAGTCTCATTCCCTAGGAGTGGTAAGGTTTAGAGTGGGTTGGATATGTGTTTTTGTTGGGTTTGGTAACTATAGAGGCAGTCGCTCTCTCTCGGGCTGGTAAGGCGACGCCTCCTCACATATGTATCGGTCACCCCATGTACATGTCTCTAGCATAGGTTAGGCTCGTAGCTCTCCTCCACTCTCTCTCCACTTCTCGCTCCCGCTAAATGACCGTATAATTATGGTGTTGGCCATTGGTGTTCTATACCCACATGTTAGCCCACTCCATAGCCCACTTAAGGACACAAAACACTTGTATTTATACCCCCTTTCCAGCCATAGGAAGGGGTTGGTTGTTTATTTTATCAAACACACAAATAAGGTGTTTTTCTCTCACTAGAACTCCTCCACTTTCTCTCTCTATAATCGGCCAACCCATCATCTTATACTTGTGTTATGATATCCAATATCCTACAACCTATTATAAGTTTTATGAGACCTTTTGGCTCTCCAGTTACTATTCTTAACACCCTTGATCACCTAGGCAAGTTTGATGGAAAGGCTGATGAGGGATTCCTAGTTGGTTACTCTATAAATAGCAAGGCTTTTAGAGTATTTAATAGTAGAACTAGGAAGGTAGAGGAAAACCTGCATGTAAAATTTCTTGAAAATAAACCTAATGTTGCAGGAAATGGACCAGAATGGCTGTTTGATATTGATACTCTAACAAATACTATGAATTATTAACCAGTCAGTGCAGGAAATAGAACTAATGGTAATGCAGGTTTAGAGACTAATTCTGATGCAGGACAAGCTGGAAAAGAGAAAGTGCCTGATCAAGAATACATCTTATTACCATTGCTGCATACAAGTTCCAATGTTCCTTCAAGTCCTGAAGAAGATGAGCCCTCACCTAAAGATGATGCTGGAAAGAAGAATGGTGTTAAGGATCCAGCAAAAGAAGGTGACATGAATGGTCTAGGGGAGGAAACTCTCACTAACAGTACTAACATACCTAATACTGTTAGTTCACCAGTTAGTACTGTTAGTTCATCTTTCACTACTAAGGATGCAGAAAGAACAAGAGAACAAAGGACTGAGTATGAAAGTTTGTTTAAACAAGACAAGGACATCAACAATGCCTATAGGGTCTTTACTCTTGTTAATGCTGCTACTCCTTCTAATGCTGATAATCCTATTGATCCTCTCATACCTGATTTGGAGGATACTGCAAATCTTCAAGATACTGGTATCTTTGGAAATGCATATGATGATGAAGATGTGGGTGCAGAGGCTGATATCAATAACTTGGAAACAACCATAAGTTTCAGTCTTATTCCCACAACCAGAATTCATAAGGACCATCCTAAAGCACAAATCATTGTAGAGGTGGACTTTGCAGTTCAGACAAAAGAATATTGATATGTGAGAAATCACATATCTTTTTTATACCAAAAAATAGCCCTAAAATAAACAAATTGTGCAAATTATGCTTGTATATTGCTTGTTTTGTCATTTGTGATATGTAGGTACGGATATTGCAAAAATCATAAGAAAACAGTCAAAACCGGGCAAACACAGACACGGGAAAGGAAAGAGTGCACAAGAGCCGGGAGTTTCTAGCAAAGGTCAACAAAATTTAAATGGTCAACTTTTGGTCAAACCACAAAAAGACAAAACCCTCAAAATCCCAAATAACCCTTAATGTTTAATCAAATTTCACCAAAAACCCTAAATCACTAACACCATTAGTCCTTTGTTAATAAAGGACTAACGATCATTATCTCTTAAAATCATATAACCTTTTAACCCTAGCCCACTTCTAATCGAGCCCAAAACACCTCCCGAGCCTAAGCCAACCCATCCCCTTTACCCCGGGTCAAAAACGTTATATAGTACAAAAGAGAAGAAAGGGCGCCAAAAACCCATTTGTATTACTATGTTCACCGTCTCCCTAATTTACCATCTTCAATAATTACTCGGATAAAATTGACAATTAACTGACCAAAGATGTTAGTACCAAAGCAATGACTCTGCCAAAGGAAAACTTCCACCAAGTATTCTATCAGTGCTATGATTGTGGTCAAGACTTAGAACTAAGCGAGTGGCACGCGGGATTCAAAACAAACACACCTCTTGATGGAATTTTACAATGAAATTTAGTGTAAAAGAAACACAATCATCACCCAATCATTGGATTGCCAGCTTGGCAATCCGTGTGACCCAATTTGATTAAAGGCCAAGATTAAGCATCCAATGATTGGAAGAATTCAAGGGACGAGATCAAAATCTACCAAGGAGCGTATGAAGACCCAGAACCTTCTCTTAGCTCCTATAAATAGAAGGCTGCCTCACTCACTAAATCATCTTTTGCTTAAGTAGTTTTTAGTATCTTTTTATGTAGCTTTTAATTTTTTAATTTTCCTTTTTCAGCTTAGAGTTAAATGTAATTTCCATTTCAACAGTTTGTACTCATTTCAGTTATCAATAAAGTTGTTTTTCATTTAAGCCTATTTAGCACATTTATGTTTTTCACGTATTTTGCCAACAAAATGTTTGAATAAGCTATTGTTACTGTTTTATAAGCTCAAGTTACTTATAAAGCTACTAAAAGCTCTCATATACTTGAAAACTCAAAGGAATTGGATGGCTGCTAAGAGTTTTCAAGTAGGTTTTAGTGCTTGATGGTCAAGCATTAGGATTAGACTAGGATTTGGTGATAAGCTTAAGCTTTTGATGTAAGCTCTAATAAGAGCAAACACCTCTGTTTAGCTGAGGTGTGAGGTACACTTCTCTTTATATTTTCTTATTTTACCTTGCTGTCATTTAATTTTCTAGCTGTTCGGTTTATTGTTAGCTTATATCTGCTTATTGCTAGCTTATTATAGTTTAAATTTGCTTAATCCTGCTTATTATGTTTGTTTTATGTCTGATATAGTTACTTGATAGCTTAGAATTTAGTTTGCAAGTTATTTTCATAAAACTGTCATAAAAATCCAAAAATAGTAGCATAGTATTATAGCTTTTAGATCTGGCTTATTTGTTTGCTTAATCTGTTAATTAGTTGTGTTATAAGCTTGTTGTTATCTGGTCTTAAGATGTTAAGCCTTATCTATCAGTTTCTCAAGCTTAATATGGTGACAAAATTCCTAAAGGGGTGTTTGGATCAAGACCAGTATTAACTATAAGTTAACACTGGTAGTAGTTCTACCTCTTTAAGTCAATTTTGATCCCTCATATCTTAGATTTAAGAACTGGTTTTAAGGTTTTGTTGAATATTAATAAGTTTTAAATCAGCTTAGTAAGTAATAGCTTGAATCTGTTAGCATCATTTCCATTAGATATGCATTTTCACCTCAATTAGTTTCTAGTTGTTTACATTTCCTCATTTGATCTTAATTTGGTGTTAAATTAGTATAGAAGTAAGTATCTTAGCCTGCACTCGTAGGATTTTAAGTTTTGGTTCTTATTGATGTCAATTGCATCAGCAACAAAAATAGACAAACTGCCCTTTTCAATCTTAAGATCGAAGTGGTAATAACGTTCTTATGTCTTGATACATTAGTTACAAGTAGATTATAGGCTACTTTAATCCGGTTGAGGCTTGGATTTGTTTGAAAAAAGTCCATTATTTGCTTATCTGTTTTTAAGCTGCAAATCAGCAGTTTGTTTTTTAAAAACAAAAATTCACTTAGCACATGCTGAGTATTTTAGCAGTTTTCAAACAGCTTTTTCATTAAGGATTTGAATTCCAAATTACTTTTCAAAAGTAGTTTTAGAAAGCCTTAGAAGCTCAAGTTCTTAAGGTTGGTAAAGGCCAACTTTGCCTCAATGTTACTTCTAGCTCGAGTTTAAAATAAGCTTCCAACAAAGTTGCCCTTAAGGGGTCTGTTTTGGTTTACAATTTAGTCTAAAAAAAAGCTTAATTTGCTTATTTCAGCTTGTGGCCTTTTCTCTTGCTTATTTCCTGTTTAAACTAGCTTCTTAGGTTAGAAGTTAGTTTCTTAGTAGCTTATTTGATTTTGTTTCTAGCTTATCTTAGTTTTCTAGCCTATTAAGTTTATGATTAAAAAGCCAAAATGGTTAGTGTATCATTTTCATTTTTAAGCCATTTTCAGCTTATTTTCTAGTTTACAAAAAAGTTGCTTTTACAAAAGTTGTTCATTTCTAGCTGATTTATAACTTTGCTTTTGAAAATTTTGAAAAAAAAAATTAACAAAACAAGAGGCAGGATTCGAACCTGTGTCCTCTTGCCTCACACACATACGCCTCACATGCACACACACTAACCACCAGCGCCCTTGGGTCTTTTTCAAACAAGATTCAAAATAAATTCCTTTTAAGCCCTTTTTAGTTTTCCTTTTTATAAATAAGCCGTAGCTTTTCCCTAGCTTATTAGGGCTTTTTGTTTCAGCTTATTATTAGCTAGCATTTTTATAGAATCCAGCATACTTTTTTACACTTTATGTAATTTTTCCATATTTTTAAAGTAAAGTTTACTATTTTTAATCATTTTTCTTTATTAAAAACTTTAAAAAACCATAAAAAATACCAAAATAATCAAAAAAATAATTTTCTTTTTTCTAAAATTTTCTTTTATCTTAATTTAGGTTTAGAAATTAAATTTGCGTCCGTAGGCTTAAATTTTAGTGTAGTTGCTTAATTGTCCGCGTTTTGCTTTAATTCCCGTTAATCGTTTTTGTGACTTATTTGCTTTTTGTTAGATTTTCTTTATATGCTTTATGTGTTTTTAGTTGTAGAAATAGATAATAAAATCAAAATATTCGAAACCATTCAAATCGTTGTCCAAATTACAAACGTGGTCTCAATTTCATAATTCTTCGAGGAAAAACGACCCGGTAATCACTTACCGGTAAATATACGTATTATATTTTTGTGTGATTTTTCTTGCTACCTTTTTCCTAAAGGGTAACTTTAGAATTTTCATATCTTATATATATATATATATATATATATTTTATAATATATATATTAAAACACACTCCACACTATTAACTACACATCAAATACACAAGCAGAATGAAGCAGGATTGATAACTTTCATAAACATCGTAGCAAAGAACAAATCATAAAGATTTCCAAAATTGTTTATTTACGTGTTTTCTCTCTCAGATGGAACCAAAGAAGGTAACTCGGGCTTTGGATGATGAAAGCTGGGTAGAAGCTATGCAGGAAGAGCTTCTCTAGTTCAAGCTACTGAATGTTTGGACACTGGTGGATTTACCTCATGGAAAGAAGGCCATTGGTACTAAATGGGTCTTCAGAAACAAGAAAGATCAAAGAGGAATTGTTGTTAGGAATAAAGCCAGGCTGGTAGCACAGGGTTATAGACAAGAAGAAGGTGTAGATTATGATGAGGTTTTTGCTCCTGTTGCTAGGATTGAAGCAATCAGGTTATTTTTGGCCTATGCATCATTTATGGATTTCACTGTGTACCAGATGGATGTGAAGAGTGCATTTTTATATGGCACTATAGAAGAGGAGGTTTATGTTAGCCAACCTCCAGGTTTTGTGGATCCAGAATTTCCAAATAGGGTGTACAAGGTGAAGAAAGCATTATATGGTCTTCATCAAGCTCCTAGAGCCTGGTATGAGACTTTATCTACTTACTTATTGGAAAATAGATTCAGAAGAGGGATAATTGATAAGACTTTGTTCATAAAGAAGATCAAGAATGACATTCTACTTGTTCAAGTGTATGTAGATGACATCATTTTTGGGTCTACAAAGAAGTCTTTGAGTACTGAGTTTGAACAGCTTATGCATAAAAGATTTTAGATGAGCTCCATAGGGGAACTCACTTTCTTTTTAGGTCTGCAGGTTGAGCAAAGAAAAGATGGCATATTTCTTAGTCAGGACAAATATGTGTATGACATCTTGAAGAAGTTTGGCTTTTCTAGTGTAAAGACAACAAAAACTCCAATGGAGACACATAAGCCTTTGTCCAAAGATGAAAATAAAATAGATGTTGATGTTCACTTGTATAGGTCCATGATTGGATCATTGATGTACTTAACATCTTCCAGGCCAGACATTATGTTTGCTATGTGTGCATGCTCAAGATTTCAAGTTCAACCAAAAGCTTCTCATATGCATGTAGTGAAGAGAATCTTTAGACGATATCTTAAGGGTCAACCCACTCTGGGCCTTTGGTATCCTCAGGATTTACCTTTTGATTTGATAGCCTATTCTGATAGTGACTATACAGGTGCAAGTATTGATAGGAAATCTACCACTGGAGGCTGTCAGTTCTTAGGTTGCAGACTAATCTCATGGCAATACAAGAAACAAACAATTATGGCTAATTCAACAACTGAAGCAGAATATATTGCTGCTTCTAACTGCTGTGGACAGGTTCTTTGGCTTCAAAATCAATTACTTGATTATGGATACAACTTTATAAAGACAAAGATTCATGTAGATAATGAAAGTGCAATCTGTGTGGTGAAAAATCCTGTTTATCATTCCAAGACCAAGCACATAGAGATTAGGCATCATTTCATTAGAGATTCCTATGAGAAAAAGCTGATTGAAATGGTCAAGATACATACTGACTACAATGTTGCAGATCTTCTTACTAAAGCCTTTGATGTGACTAGGTTTTAGTTTTTGATTGCAAGCATTGGTATGCTCAATCCCTAAAGCATGGATTAAGGGGAGGTTATTGGTGAGGATTAAGTCAGTATTGGAGAGCAAATATGATAAGTTTCTTAATACTGCTAGATTAGTTGATACTACTGTGAAAAACTTTGTACTGCTAGTACAAAAGTTAATGCTGCTAGGTTCAGATAGTGTTGCTGTGTACATATGTATTGATGTAGCTGCTAGAATATTTGATTGAGGAGAAGCTATGAGGAATTTTATGTATAAATGTAGTGGATTATCCAAGGATACTTGGAATGAAGTGCAAAAGCTGTCAAGTGATAAAATGGATTCATACTAGTATCTTATACTTAATACTGCTAGTTAAAACTATTAATCAAAATCAATACTACTAGTCCAGAAAATCCTTTGGTTTGTATTTTTATTGGTTTTGGACTAACACTTGTAGGAAAAAGAAGCAACATGAATACTGTTGATGATATCCAGTGGAGCAATGATTAAGGGGAGGTTATGCATATAAGGTTATTGGTGAAAATTTGGTTAACAGTTTTTCTCTTCTATTCATGGATTATGCATAAATGTGGATCCTCATGAATTCTCACATGTCTATCTAGATATTTCTAGTGTGCTTGTGATGAATAGAGGCATGTTGTTGTATAGTTATTGAAGAAAAAGTTAAAACTGTTAGACAAACATTAGTACTGTCAAGACAAAGTTAATACTGCTAGTATTAACTTGATACTGCTAGACAAAAGAGGTCGGGACACTAAGGTACCTCAGTCTGGTGGTCCCCCTAAAAAGGTTGGTGATGAGGATGTCCATAAGGAGTAGGGTGACAGAATAGAAAGGGCTGCCACTACTGCTTCTAGCTTAGAAGTAGAGCAAGACAGTGGTAACATGAATTAAGTCTTAATCCATTGGAACACTTAATGGATCAATTACTTAAGAAATTGGTTCAGGTAGTGGTCCCAGGTGCCAAGCTACCCTATTGGGGATGTAGATGCTCAAACTAGGTTTGAGGCTGCATCTAAAATTCCAATGATCCACCTTTCTCAAGAGGTTACACACTTGGAAGTGGGGAGGGCAGTATGCAACAAATAGAATTGATAGAATTTGTACAAAATTATGTGACTTGGTAAGCAAAATGAATAGACAGAAATTGTGAGCTCAAAAACAGAAAGAGAGTTGTATGGAAAACAGAAAGAGTGAATTGGTGAGCAAAAAGAATTGAGAGATAATGTGTGAGCATAAAAACAAAAAGAGAGAAAGTGAGATTGGTAATGGAAAAGCTCTTTATAGAAAGAGTAAATTGGTGAGCAAAAAGAGCTGAGAGATAATGCGTGAGCATAAAAACAGAAAGAGATAAAGTGAGATTGGTGATGGAACAGTTCTTTGGAGGAATTTCAAGTTAATACTGGTCTCTTCAAGATTAGTACTGCTGGGCATTACTAATAAATACCATGATATTGCTTAGATACTGATGTCTAACTCATCATTTAGTACAGCTGGGTGCTTAAAGTTAGTACTGTTTAGGCTAATTTTTAGACTTTCTATTCTAGCAGACCATTTATTACTCTGTTTGAAACCTCATAACAAAATTTCCTTCCTCCCAATATCTAGCATATTGCTTTAAATTCCGCCAATATGGCCATAGCTTAATAGGCTATAGGTTTGACTAAATAAAGAATCCTTGATCATATCTATAAATTATAAAAGATTTTCTTCAAGATAAAGTATAAATCTTCTTCACAGTCGGTGACACTTCTAAACACTCTAAATACACCTCAAATATTAATTAACTCCACCGAACATTAGTACTACCATCTCCCATCTCCACAAACATAATCCCAGAACCTTAATCCCAACTTTCTATTCATCAAATGGCTAGTTTGGAGTTTTTGCGACAGAGCCCGAACATGGTGGCAGAACTTGGAGAAAACAAGGGAAGTACAAAGTTTCATCAGAATCAAATTGTTTTTTAAACAAGCAGTCACATTCATAATCCTTTATAGAAAATCCAACAATATATGCTTTAATTATCAAACAATTTTGGACAACAGCTACAGCTAGCGAAACAAATGCTAATGGAGAAGGTAGAACTAAAACTGCTAGCATAGTATGACAAGACCAAGCAACCGAATCAACGTCACTGAAGCATCTTTTAAAAGAAGACAAATCTATCTAAGTTGCGAAGGACAATAAGTGGAATTAACTTCTTTACCCCAACACAGAGATATTTGAGCAACTTGCTCTCATGAGGTATGCAACTAATTCTGATAAGCTTACATTTCAAAAGGGTAATTTTTCAACCTACAAATGAGGTTTTTTCATTCATACAATCCTCCACTGCTTGAGTCCTAAAAAGACTTCTTGGGAGCAGTTTAGCAGCAATATAACTACTGCTATTATCTGCCTGGCAACAAACAGAACTTTTAACTTCACCATCAAAATCCTCTTTGGATGCAATGGTTAAAGAAATTTGAGATAACCCTCAAGATTTTTGATATAATCCTAATTTATCCAAATTTGATTTAAACAAGCAAGGGAAGACTTCTTCAATACCCACACAATAAAACCTATCCCTCTCCATACTTACACATAAAGTTTTTAGTAACATGGAAGCGCAGTTACAAGGGTTTATTCATGGCGTGAAGCACAATCCTCCTTTATTTCCTACCATGATCAATGCACCTAAACATCTTCTCCCTCAACTATCACAATCTTCAAAACCATCCTTATCACCTCAACAATAAACCCAGATCGATAGTGCTCCTTTGCAACTTATCACCACCAACCCCGATCATAAAAACTACACCTCACTGCAGAGGAGCCTGCTCCAAATGCCGCCATAAAGAATCACCCTCTCCAAATGTTTTATCACTTGGACGTGATGAGGGTTACACGTGTTGCCCAACTTAATGAATTGATGGATTTGGTTACTCATGGTTAACTAACATAAATTGGATAGCTTAGAGAATGTTAAATTGAAGTATACCACCAAGAAGGTTATGAGGTTCACTGCAATTACGCAGCTAGTCAAAAAAGTGAAGCAGTTGGAGAAGCAAGTCCAATACAAGAAGGCAAAGCTAGGAGAAGAACAACACGAATTCATTCAGAATGATAAGCTTATAGAGGAGATTCTGTTCTTCCAAATAGAGAGGCGAGATGATTGAAGAATATAGACAAGGATGCAGATATTTGTCTTATAAAGTTTTTTGCCCCACATCGAGTATTCAGGAGAAAAGCTAGTGATGAAACTAGAGGTGTTGCTAGAAGAAGAAGAAGCTACTGAGATTATACAAGATCAAGGAAGTGTTAAAAAAGGGGAGACCTCAATAGGTATAACTAACGACAGACACTTGATAGAAAACTGCTGCTGTGTTGTGTGGCCGAGAGGACACTTGTATTACTGCACTTAATACTACTGCTAATGTATCCAATTATAACTTAGCCTAGTGAAACTCCTGTAGGTTAGTCACTGTTGAAGAAAAAAGTTTGGGTTAATTATATAAGAAGGAATTGGCAAAGAATGAAGAAAGAAAAAGGCAAGGCAATCAGAATTGAAGATGAATGCTGTTTAAAACGGAAAGATCCAAAAGCAAGTGCAAGAAGAAATGCTTGGTGCATGAAGCAGCCATTAGATTAACAAGAACAGATTGCACAGATGAATGAAAGACAAAGGATTGCAGATGATAGCATACACTGATAATTGCCAAACAATTGCAAGAAGAATATGATAAAGGTGAAGATCGATTAGCTTATCAGCGACATCTAAGGATTTAGTTTTTACAGATATCCATTATATACCCACCCAGTGGAATCATCATGAACAATAAAGTATCAACAAGGTTTTGTAAAGCCTACTAAACATTCAAAGTGCCTTCCATTAATTCTTGATCAAAATAAATGAGAGACTACAATCACTATCTAATACACTAAAACTAACTACTAACTACTAACTACTAAACGTGTAAACCCCTCGACACCTTTTACGCTAAGACTCGACTCTATTAAGTAAGTCATAGCAATTATCTAAACTCCAAATGGATGGAACCTGGTATCCACAACATACCTTAGACCACCTTTTAAAGTATAAAGAGTCAACAAGTTTTAACATGGAAAATTAATAATGGATAATAATGATAAAATCATTAGTCATTCAATCATTAATCATTATGACCAAATCTTATCCAATTTCTTACTTTGTAAGTATTCTTTTGACTACAAACATCTGGTCCTTCTTTGTTTCCAACTTGTTTCATTCGTGATTATTGTCTTATAAACTCAAATATATAATATCACTAACAATCTTCCCCCCTAAGTTCTGATAATGACAAAACCCAACATAAATATGATACTTCCCGATGAAGTCTGTGATATACGAATGAAAATTCCCCTCTAATCCCCATGCATAACCCACCAAGAAACATTCAAGAGCCGTTTAAATCCACTGCATAAATTCTCTTTCTTCCCCCCCCTCTATTTTCATCAACAAATAGGGTCTTCAATAAGAATTAGGCAACCTTGTAACATTTCCCCATTCAGTGGTACATGTAGAAGGTTTAAACATGTTAATCAAATAAGCTTCCCCGCCCGCTAACCATCCTCTTCTGCCCATCTGAATCCATAACTCAGTAGGCTCAAACACACGGGGTAATTATTGATGCAAGAAAAAGTCGAGTATACCCTATATGTGCTTAGAAGAATTAGAATTTTCCAAACCTGTGTCTTATGTCTTGCACTATCCACGGACGTCAAACTTATAACCCAAGAACCAAAAAATAAGTAAATCTGGCCGTCAAATCTCTTTGACAAAATCCTGCTCATTTGATATCCCATACATAAGAGTGAGACCACTGATCACACCAATGTAACTCTTTAAAAAAGTGATAGCAAATGTAGCATCTGAGCACCATAAGAGAAATTCGATAGTCCCTCACCTAGCTAGATTCTCCAATTCTTCGACAACAACCATATAAGCACAGAACAAGTTATCTATAAAGAAAGTGTGATATTCAACTCCTTTCAAGGATATGATAACGACACACACCTTATGAAAGTCAACTACAAAATCACAAAATAGCATATAACCAATTTTCCTTCATAATAATCCCCCAAAAATTAGCCATAATATCATCATCCTCTCCAAGAATCAAGATGCGTTTGATATTGTCCAACATCGTGACAATGCTAGCGTACCAAAAATCAAACCCAGCGCTACATAAGTGAAAAGCGCTAGCGGTACAAAAACCGATCCAAAGTAATAGTAACACTTTTTCGTCCCAAAGGCTGTCACTAAGATGCCATACCGACCACATATCTGTCACCTAAGACTGTTGCACGTAAACTGTTGCTACGCTGTCGCAAACTCGAGCGGTACTAACTATATAAAGAGCGGTACTAACTCTATATAGAGCGGTACTAACTCATGACATTAAAAACTTCAAACATTCAAGACAGTATGAACATAAACATAGTAGTACTTTGCTCGTCGCACTTCCTTTGGCAACATAACCTTCATCTTGTACAAACAGCACCTTTTGAGCCCACAATTCAAACGAACAGTACTAATATGTTTGCATATACACGGCAGCATATGTACTCGAACAGTAGTATCATGAAGCCCAAATAGTAAAAATATCACAAGCAGCAGAAACAATCAAATGAGCAGCACTAATACTTTTTAAACAGCATTAAGTGATATGTGTTAGCTGTATGAACATCTATTAAGCCCAATACCTGACGTGATCAGCCCAAGCAATATAATAGTATAAGAACAGCAAACAGTATTAACACCATATCTTCAAACAGTCGCATTCACGTCCAAAGCTTCCATATCTAAACCCTAAAAATCAGGGTTTCAAATCTCCTCATTCTTATAACAGATCCCCTCATTAAAACGAGATCATCTTTGTTCTCCATATAATATGAACAACCTGTATAACACCAGGCAAACACAACACCACGACTTCCATCATTACTTACTCATCCACCAACATGAACACCATTAATAAATACATTCAAGATTATCAATAACACTGCAACCTGATATATTGAGCCCAATCTGCTTTTGTCACAAGCAGTATTAAATCATGACGAGCAGTTTTAATCATCTTGAAACCCAACGAACCATAATTAATATTACTATGATAACATTAATGGTGATTAGGGTTTTGTCTTCTAACAGTTGATATCGTTTAGGAATTTTAAACGACGATCCAAATGTTGCATTGTGGTGATCAGAATCAACAATAAACAGAGTTGAAATTCTAACACTTTACATGATGATGATCAGAAGTATATGCAAGCCATGTCCATGTCGACTAGGGTTCATCGTTGATCTAAAATCAACTCACCAAAGCTAGTCAAACAATAACTTTGAAAAACGCCTTTTCTGCAGCAGTTTTATAAAAATCATATCTTTAATTTGAGAACTCAAATCAAAGATCGCTCTGGTCAGATCGTACCTATATGTGTATAGAACCTCCAGTTAAAATTTTGTGACGATCTAACGGTTAACGAACCATTTATCATCGTTTTACCACGGCTGCCCAGAAAGTAACGAACATAAAAACCCTAAACGGATTTTTAGGATTCTTCTTCGTTCTTCGACCATAAAACCTTGAATCCTAGATATCAAGAGCAACCCGCTCTGATACCAATTGTGAAGATCGTTTAGCCCATCTAGGATTAGTTTTATAGATAACTTATATACGCAACAGAATAATAATGAACAATAAGTTATCAAACAAGGTTTTACTACTAAACATTCAGGCCTCCATTAATTTGATCAGAATAAATGAGACTACAATCACTATCTAATACACTAACTACTACTACTACTAAACGTGTACACATACGCTTTTGCTAGACTCTCATTGAGAAGTCTGCTATTCTATTCTTTGGATGGATCTGTAAACTACATACCTTAGACCTCCTTTTATAGTATAAGGAGTCAAGGTTTACATGAAAACTAATAATGATAATAATGATAAAATCAATTAGTTATTTAATTATTATCTTTGACCAAATCTTTTAATTCTTATCTTTTGTAGTATTCTTTGACTACAACTTTGGTCCTTCATGTTTCCATCATGTTTTATTTGTGTTTTGTTTTATAAACTCAAAATATAATTCCCAACAGTTTGTACTGTCAGTACTAACTATAACTATAACTATCAGTACTAACTATTACTATAACTATCAGTACTAACTAATTTCTACTATCGGTACTAACTAACTGATCAGTACTTAACATTTTGTACTGTCAGTAGTCAAGAGGAAGGAATAGATTATGAAGATTCCTTCACTCTAGTTGCTAGGATGGAAGCTATCAGGATATTTTGGCCTACACTGCACACAAATCATTCACTGTATTCCAAATGGACGTAAAAACTGCTTTCTTGTACTGTTCGTTAAAAGAAGATGTGTACGTGTGTCAACTTGAAGGTTTCAATGATGCTGATCATCCAAGTCATGTCTACAAACGAAAGAAGGCACTATATGGGTTAAAGCAAGCACCAAAGGCATAGTGTGACGAATTGTCAAAGTTTCTCCTACATAATCACTTCTCTAAAGCCACCATTGATCCAACGTTGTTTAAAAGATGTTTCGACGATGAAATCTTAGTGGTACAGGTCTATGTAGATGATATTATCTTTGGTTCTACAAACCCTAGGTATACCTAATTTTTTTATGACC
>BQNB010114266.1:8445-21785 GCA_026074375.1 Tanacetum coccineum
ATCAATAAGCACAAGGTGCGATGGATACATTGGTGGTTTTGATTTGGATGTCTTGCATTAAAGATTTTGTCGCATTTCATTTTGTTAACTGTTATGGGCTGAAAATCTTTGTATTTTGATTAAGTGAACAAGTTAAGCTTCGGGCTTATGTAACAAATATTGTGATAAATCCAATGTATCGTTTTCAAACGACTTTTTAGTCGTTCTATATATATCTTGTGTTGTTGATTCATGAAGTAACACGCCCCGGACCCATATTCCGCTGCGACCCAAATTGGGGGTGTTACAACACATCCCTCATGCTCATGCAAATGCGGTCTATTCCAACCCTCGCCTGGATGACCATACCAAGCCACCCAAACTTAATTCCTTTGCTTTATGTGAACGTACAGGTCCAATCCCTTAACCCTAAGCATTAGGAACTACTTTTGAGGCTCAAGTAAGGGACTACATGGCAGCACACACTGAAAGAATGGAAAGGTTTGAGAATGTCATTTTCAAACAACACGAGGTGATCAACAATAGAATGACTGAACTGTTCGGACTTCTTAAGGAACTCATGACCAGCAAAACTCCAGAGAAAGTATTAATAAGGGAAGAAGCTAAAATCCCCGTCACCAAGAACGTAAACTCTATCTCTCTTGCAAGAGGAGAGGAAGAAAGGAGTGACAAGATGGATGAGGCACTCGACAACACTGTGAAACCTACCGTAACAGAAACGGAAATACCAGTGAAGGGAGCCAAAGGGAATAATGAAACCAAAAACAAACTAGTAAAAAAGGCTGAAAAGAAAGAAGTGGAGGAAGTACTCAGTTCTCGGCCTATAGAATATTATCTGAAGCATAGGATTAATGAAAAACTAATCGAGGGACTAGTCGATAATAATAGGTTCAATGACTCTCTGTCTAGGGCCCGAGTTGGGAAGGTAAAGGGAAATACATATGATGTGTTACCTCGGGGACCTATTTACGAAGCGATCCTCAAGAAAAATATAACAAAGAAGGAGGACATTAGAGGGAATTTCGAAATACCTTGCAGCATAAGGGGCCTTAAGCATGTGAACGCTCTCATTGATCAACTCTCATTAATCAAGGGTCTGATGTGAACATCATGCACTACTTTACTTACATGAAACTTACCGATGAAAGGCATGCTGAGACAGACATTAGACTCTCACTAGTTATCCACTCGTACATTTACCCCTTAGGAATTGCTGAGGACGTGTTGGTAGAGGTCACTAAACATGTATACCCTATAGACTTTGTGATTTTAGATATCAAGGAAAACGAAAAGAGGCCTTTCATCTTAGGAACATCATTCCTGACAACGGCCAAGGCCATAATTAAGTTTGATAAGGGCACCATAACTCTAAGATCAAGAAAGAGTAAGGTAAGTTTCCATAGGATACCCGATCCCCCATGTATGACTGACAAAGGAGTCAAGAATGACATAGAGCCCATAGCCCCCACTATGACTGTGAATAGGCTAGTCCTAGAATAGGATGAAAAGATAAAGCTTCACTTGGAAAGGGAGATGAAGTTCAACTAATGGAGGAGCAAAAGTTTTAAAGGCGAGCATCCCACTCTTATGGCAACCAAGGAAGAAATGGATGATGAAGGAGAAGTCACGTAAAGACGTGTGACTTCGAGTCTAGCTACAAGACTCGTAAAATAAAGAAAATTACTTTTTAGGAGGCAACCTAATATTTACTTTTCCCGCACATTAGGAGTGTCTTGTGTTTTACTCTTTTCATTTTATTCTATCATGTTCAAACTCTATCTTGTAATCATGCTTTGTATTGTTCTTAACTTCATCTTATTTGCAATCAAAGGTATTTTGCAACAATAAGTGTAGGGGAATTTATTCGGTTTTTAGAATCAAGTTCAAACATGTTAAATAAATTTTTTAGATTAATTCGCGTCAGTTTTGAGTCTTTTAATTAAATTGCCAAATCTCAGGTTTTATGCAGCTATTTATACAGGAACTAACTTATGGAATCAAGTGTAGGAAATTTTTCATCAAAAACAAAAATTTCGTTTTCACAAAAGGTGGAGACGGCGTCACGATTTACACGCGACGCCGTCACCACGACACCTGTGACGGCGTCAAGATTTTCTTGGCGGCGTAAAGTTTTTAATTATTTTTGAAAATAAAACTTGTATAACATTTAAAATATGTAATCTTCTGTTATAAACCTGCAAAACCAACGAGTTTGACAATTCTCTCATCCTATCTTTACTGCTTTATCAAGTCAAACCCTAATTTCATAATTGTATATTATTATATCGCATATTTTATGCTTGGTATAGTTGTCTTTATCTTTGATTACAAGTTATATTTGACGAGAAGAAGCTTGGAAGTTCTTAGGAAGTTTTATTGGATGATTCTTGGAGGACGATTTAACCAGTTGTCGCATGTTTCTTCTCCATTATTAAGCAAACCATGGGAGTACTAGTTTATTTTCCTTGTTTTTTTCCCTTTAATTCGTTTTTATGGGTACTTTATAAAACATTAGGGACAATGTTCAACTTAAGTGTAGGGGGAATATAAGCCTTAGAAACTATTCTTTCATTTGCCATTTGCTTTGTCCTTTAAATGATGGGTAATATATCGAAACATAGCATAAGAGGTAATTTTTACCTAAATTTAAAAGAATTTATGACACATACCGACCAAAACCGAGTGTTAATAGCGTCTCATGGATAGGAATTTATATGACCAGCACAATAACCCTCAGAATTCCACCCCAAAAATATGAGGTTCGCCTTTAGATCTTTAGGAATTCGGGTATCCATTATTGATACCCAAGATAGTTTATACCTTTAGCCTTCTCGAGTTAAGTAGTGAGCAGTCATATGTGTCTATTTCGTTGTTATGGATGTGTACATGTGGTCTTCGTCGCCTTTTCTGGAGCATTAAGATCAGTATTAAATTATATGAGTGTCCCAATAGTATATTAAATTCTAGAACTTATTTTTGTGATGCATCCCGAGACTACATAGTAAGTATTAGGATTTGCTTGATAAGAGGCATTAGGATTAACCCATATTTTAAACCTGTAATTATTATGATGGTCACACTGATCATATAACTATCCCACACCCTTACCATGCACTCATTTTTAGTGCAGGATACCCCTAGTACAACCCTCCGAGCCTATCCTTTTTCATGGTTCTCGTAATTTTCTGGTGGATTCCAGATCATTAATGAAGAGCATTGTTAACCCTTAAACCAATCGTTACACCCAAATCGCCTTAGCCCACCTTGTATGTACTCATTTTTAGTACATTATTATTTTAACCCAAGTTAATTATTTGAGTACACGGTTGCTAAGTCCTTATCCTTGTAAATACTATTTTGGGACGATTGGGATTCATGGTAGTATTTATTTAGCGGAAGAATGGGGAAGAAAAGTTAAGTCAATACCCTTATATATTTGTTAGATGATCTCCATATTATTTTGATCCACCTCAAATCGGGTCAATAGTTAGATTGTAAATATCGAGCATGTAAATGCTCAAGTGTAGGGGTACGTGTTATAAACCTCAAGTGATGTATTATATTATTCAAAAAAATAAGAAAAGAAAAAGAAAGAGATTGATGTAGAGTTGTGTAGAGTTTGTATATCTTTGTCCGAGTCTTGGCTTAGCAACCAAACCAGCATGTATTCGTGTAAATAATTAGCTAACCCTTCCACTCCAAATTCACCCAAAGTCACCCAAATGTATCCCATCCGTTTCCATTTCCTTTATAAGTTATCTTACACCTACACCCCACAATCCTTTATAAAGACCTCTTAGATAGTAATGAATAATGCTTACGCCTAGCGGTGGAGGTTTGATCCTTTACCAAGCCTATGGTAATTTATATGCTATGACAGGTAATGAGTGTTGATTTTTTGTTTCCCCCGTATGTTATAATTTATTATACACCCAAGTGAAAGAGAGAATCCCAAACACTTATGTGAGGTGCTAGTATATACTTTTCGTGCTGTTAATTACGATGTCTAGAAGGTTGTGTTGTAAAATACTTTTAAAGAGTAGGTAAAATGACCCCTCATATTGTTATTGTCTATATAGAAAACCCATTTGCTTGAGGACAAGCAAATCCCAAATCATGCGTTTATGCCCAAAATAGGTACTTAATTGTTCCTTTTTAGGTATTTTGCATTTGGAATGCATTTGGAAGAAATACACATGACTTGGGCTTATTTAGAGAAGAAACAGACAAGACTACGGACCTACACCAACATTGCTTAAGAATTCTCCTCAGAAGCTGGAGACGGCATCACCGATTACACGTGATGTCATCACAAATCCTACCACAACGGCGTCACAAGATATCGCGATGGCGTCAGCCCGCAAGATCCAGCTGATTATCTAGAATATTCTTGTCACGACGGCGTCACGATTAAAATGCGACGCCGTCGCAATGATTTTCCTAAATATACAAATCCGATTTTAGGGTTTTAAGTGTGTAACTTTAGAGTAAAAGAAAGGGACGAACCCTAGTTCATTTAGCGGCTGTTAGGGACGATTTTAAGGCCTCAAACCCCTATTGTACTTCCTTCAATTCATGTTTTAATCAAGTAAGACTATCTTAATCATTCAATATGTCTTGTTGTGTGATTCTTATCTATTCTTGCTTTACTTATAACATGCTTGGCTAAACCTTTTATTATGTTTATTTATGATTATATGAAACCTAGAATGTAGATCTTAGTGGTGTTGCTTCTTGTGATGAATATGCATGTTAGGTCTTAGAAAACCAGCTTTTATCTGTATCGCTGTTGATATGTCTAGGAAAACATGATTGTGTAGAAAGGATACCATCGGGTAACAATCTTCATACTACCTTGCCCCTTATATGGTTGATCCACTCTTAATATATTTCAAATGCATTTAATATACTCTTAGAGGCCTTGTAATAGTCTTCATACTACCTTACTTATGTGTTGCCTTAACGGAATATTAAATAGACGGCGGGTTCGTGTAATTCGTTCATGACTTAGGAAATAATTACATAGATCATCACAAGTGTGACAAAGCAACAACACTAGGAGAAGCAATCTAGGGAGTAATACATGATTAAATAAACATAGTCTTTTATTATATTGTTATCACCAGTAGCTTAGTTTATATTTAGTTTAATAGCTAAAACCAACCACCTCTCTAATATATGATTTTACCTGCTTTTATAAAATATAAAAACACAAAAGAATCTTCCCTCAACCCTTAGAATTCTGTTAGACCGTGATCAAGCTTTTCCAACCTATTCCCCTAGAGAACGATAACAACCCCTGATTCTTGCCTATACTACTACTACAACGGTTAGGTACTCTGCCTAGGGAGTTGTAAAACTTCGTGTAAAAGTCTTACGACGATCGCATCATAAAGCAATGAAAGTAGAAATGAAGAGTATATAATTAGAAAGGTATGTAGATGATGAAAAGGATAAAGAATGATAAATTTAAATTTAACTTGGATCCAATGATTAATGTAATGGTATCCTTCAGGATAGCCTAATGTGATGGTATCCTTCAGGATAGCTTAATGTGATAGTATCCTTCGGAATATCCTAAGAATGTTAATGATACCACAAAGGTATCAGTAATAGGCGAATTCCTACAGGAAGAAAGCCAAGTTTCCTTTGGGAAAAAGTTAAGAAGATTGGATCCAAGAGTATAAAAGACGATATTAAAAATGAATGAGTTATTGATATGTGAATAATGGAAAGTAATAAAGACTTAAGCAAGTTCGAGTGTTATGACGGAAGCATATAAGTAGGATGGTTTATAATCTCCTTATTTAAATTGATTGGGACGCCTTTTTATTTGAATAAAGAAATTATGAATCACCAAACCATAAGTTTGTACTTCCTTATTTGCATTGATTAGGACGCTTCTCAATGTAAATAAAAAATTATGGATGAGTGGGCTTATGTATTCTCGGCATAGCATGAGAGAAATTAAGGAAGTTGAAGATGAGAGTCTAAAAGTAGTTAGATATCTTAGGAAATAAGATAAGCAAAATAAGAAGTTGATTACGACCTTTAGTAGAGACTTTAGGAAGAATGCTAAGTCTAAGACGTTAGAAGTATAGGATGAAGAATAAAAGTTAATATTGATGTTACAATATGCCTTATGGCATTGTTTCAATGTAAGTAATGGTTGGGATGGTTGCTAGGATTGTGTTAGCACCCTTAAGTGAAATGTAAAAGTATAGTTGATGTTTAAATTTATGAAGACAAAAGTATTGAAATTCTCAGGTGACTTATAGTCTTTGATGAGAATTAAATAAAAATAAATAACGAAGGTAAAGTATGATAATGGAAATGATAAAAAGAGGGTCAAAATGATTACAATAAATAAGAAAGTATTAACTAATGTTGAAGTATGTCAAGTCGAGATAATGTAATTTCTAAAGGGACAAGTAGTTCTTGATGAAATTCTAGAAAAGAAATGAATGAGAACGTAATGATATAGATAAAAAGTTACTAAAATAAGATAATCAGAATGAAAAAATGTCACCTAGATGATGTTGGTCAATAAGAAAAGCATAAATGTGATAGAAATGAATGTGAAGTAGAACGGGTTAAGGATAATTAAAGATATAATAGAATGGCTAGAGTTGCAAAACCATGTAGGTTGATGCAACTAGTTAAGTGTATGCTAAGAATGCTAAGATGAATCATGGGGTCAAAGTGACCAAGTTATGGTTAACATTAGACGAAGAGATTTCAGGGACGAAATCTAAATAAGGGGGATAGATTTGTAACACCCTAAAACTAGTTTATAAGTATTTTATTACGAAAAGGCCATTGGAGTAGTTTGACTACGACTTTTATAAGTTTTAAGACGTTATGTAATTGACTAGTCAACCTGATAGTCAAACCAAAAGTCAATATAATGTTATGTAAATGGGTTTAGAAAGTTAATGTGTTACATTTATAAAAGAATGAAGTTATGGTACTAAGATTGCCAAGTCATAAATGTCCTATATAAGTTAATGTGGCTAAATTAGGATAAAAGAGACTTAAAGGACCTAAGTTGCTAAAGAGTCAAAGTGATGGTTAATTTATAGTTAGAAGTTCTAACACAATCTAGACAATTCTTGTTTGTGCTTGTGTTTGGTGTGTGTCGAGCCAGGAAAAGAAAAGGAGGGAAGAACCATGTAATATTGATGATGAATTTATAAGGTATCAAGGCCATAATTTAAGGGTTAAGTATTAGCAATGATCACACAGGTAAGTAATCTCATATCTTTAGTTTAATTGAACAATTAAGGGTTAGGGTTCATAGACCCAATTTAGGGGTTTTGGTTAATTATGTTTATAAATTAAAAATCAAGATATTTAATGATGTGGGTTAAGGTTAATTGAAGATTTAATGAAAAGAATTTGGGGGTTTTACATCATATGATCAATAAATGATCATATGATGATTAAGAATGAAATTGGGAAGTCATGGGTTATATGAACCCATATTAAGATGTCTTTTTAATATGTATAATTGTGATTAGGAAGTATAGCTCGGAATGGTGATGATGATGTTCTTGATATCCTTGGCTTGGATTCAAGGTAAGTAAATGACTGTACAAGAAGTTATATTGATTTTATCATGTTTGTGTGATGTATTATGTGTTGAGGCAATAATAGGACTAAGACTATGTGTTTGAATAAGAAGATAAGTTTATGGATTTACTAGCCAAATGAGTTAAATATTGTTGATGTGCCTTGATGATAGTATTCTTGGAATGAAGGTGATTAGTATTGTTGTAAACTAATAAGGTATGTATCTTTATGTTTTATGGATGAATGATGAGCTTAAATGATATGTTGTGAATGTGTTAAATGATATATGATGACTTGTATCGATGCCAAGTTATCCCCTATTTTATACTATACTAAGCGGTAAGCTTAACGGTTAGATTTTTAATGTTTTGTAGGTTTCTTGCGAAGAAGGTAAAGCATTTGGTAAAAGGTTATGATCAAAAGCAAGAAATAGGTATAAATGAAGATGATCATAGGAGCTTAGCACTAGTTACCGAGCTCATATCAACGTTGAACCCCCAAAGCGTCGTAAAACCCTTCGTAAAGGTCTTGTTAATGTACTTAAATTCAGGTTTTATTGATGGGATAAATGGTTATGTATGCCATTTAAGTGTTGTATGCAAAAGGGTCGAAACGGGGTGTTTGGTAAACCCCGTAAGTATATATTTTTTAGGTCATTTAGACCATAAATGCTTATGAATATGATGTATTATGTGTTATAATGATTTCTGGAAGGTTTTATGTAGTTTCGGATCAATTTAGTCGAGTTAATGGAAAGGGTTTTCTTGGGGGGTAAAATAACCTTTTGTGGTGGCGTAATCTTTTGTTTATGCCGTAACAAAAAGGGTGAATAGAGTTTACGGAGTAACCATAAAGGTTACGGCGTAACATCATGTCAGATGAGGTTTTTGTCAATTTTGTTTTCGTCGTAAAATGCAAACCGTAAGGAGTTAGAATGAGTTCTTTATATCGTTGGAAATCTTATGGAGTCTATTTTATGATAATGAAACTTTTAAGTGTCTAATTGTAATGTATTTTAAAAAGTATGTTAAGGAATGACACAAGGTCATTCCCGGTCAAGCGTTTCCGCAAAGGTTTTTGATTTCGGGTCAAATATCGAGTCTAGAAAGGGGGCATTTTAGTTTGACTAACGCACCGGCTGTATTTATGGATCTCATGAATTGGGTGTGCAAAACATATCTGGAAAAATTCGTGATTGTCTTTATTGACGATATTTTGATCTACTCAAAAAGTGTTGGGAATTATATGATTTGATGATTCAAAAAGAACAAAAGAATAAAACAAAAGGATCAAAATCGTCATTAAAGAATTCTACAAGATGTAGGAGAACATGAAGATTTTAGAAGATTTGATCAAAGACAAAGATATGAAGATAAATATTAGGAAGATTTAGTTTCCTAATTGTATTATGTTTCCTTTGTAAACCTAGATATCTCTATTATATAAAGAGATATAGGTCGTGAGTTTTTAGTGTGCACAGAAAATGTAGTCGACTAAAGGTGTGTATGTGTGTTCTAGGTGTATGGTTCTTGTAAACGCCTAGATAGTTTAGCCTCAAGGATCTTATGATTCCTGTTACTAGTTAGAGTAACCATTCTACTAATGATCAAGTAGAATTGGGGCTAATAGTGAAAGATAATAAAGAAAAATCTTGTTAGAATAACATTGATTTGTTCTTATTCCACTGCATGTTATTATCTTTGTTATTCATCCTAGATTAGATCTAAACAATCTAGAGCTTAAACGATCTTTAGAACTATCATGTATTTAAGTTCTATCAGGTGGTATCAGAGCCGTGGGGCTCTTGATCTAGGATCTTACAAGGTTATTGTTATCGAATTTATGAAGAAAAAAGGTGCCGAAATTCTGTTCTTGGTTTTAGGTCAAAATTGGTGAAACTAGGGTTTTTCAGAAAACCCTAGGTTGATATCGTTTCAAGATCAGATTCGTTGGTGTTTATTGTGCGCCATGACAAGGGTTTACACAAAACCCTAATAATGAATTCAACAAGGGCAGCAAGAGCACAAGAAGGTGTCTAATGAATTTGTTGGTGTTTATGACTTACAAGATTTAGGGTTACTAAAACCCTAACAGAATTCGTCATTAAAGGCTTCTTAGAATTGAGGTGTTTGAATTGTCGACTTCAAGAAATACAAGCCAGAAGGTTGCAAGGTATCGACAACCCTACAGCTCTTATTCGAATAACATTACTGATGGTTTACAAAGAAGTGGCTGAGGTTACTGGATCTAATACAAGTTGTGCTAATAATCAAAGAACTATTATTACTGTTGTTTGATGTGTGATTCGTCAATAAGAACAATAGTAAAACTTAATATTGTTGTCTAGCATGTTAGTGCTGCTCTTAGTAGTTACTGCTGCCATGGATTTTGATCATCAAAGCACAAAGGTTCGTTGAGGTTTTTGGCTTAAAAGAGGAATGACACGATGGGTTTACTGGTTGCTTTCATCACGATAGGTTGCTGGTCTATGGTTAGGACAGCAAACACACAAGGTTTGCATAAGGATGTTGTGCAACTTTTAGAAGTCTGTTCAAGTTTTCCAATTTTGATACTTAAAAGAAATCAAACACTGGTATGTTAATGATGCCTTGAATATGATTTATATAAGTTAAAGCTACTGGCAGGGTTAAATGTAGTTAATACTGCTATTAGGATCAAAGGAAAGTTAAAGCTACCTGTTTTCACTTGGTACTGCCAAACGGAGTTAAAAGGTATTACCACTGCTCGAATATGTTACATGTGCTTGTTGTGTTAAGTTGTGTTTAATGGAAGTTAGTGTTGCACGTTGTTTATTAATGCTGCCAAGATTGACACACTACAGCCGATAGATAACAGTTTTAAAAGTTTATGCTACTACAATTTAATTCGTATTATTTAGTACTGCTAGGGTTGAAAGCAGTTACTACTGCCAATATATGTTGTGGATGAGTAATCAGAATTTGTTACAGATTAGTGACACTTAAAGCATCGCTAAAAGCTATGGGAGGAAGGAGTAAGTTAGTACTGCTTGATAAATTTTTAGTACTGCTTCCTTTAAAATTTTATACTGCTCGAAGTTTTTACTACTGCTTAGCTTTCATAGTTACAACTGTTAGCGTTTACTGATATCGGACAAAGACGAGCTTTGGTTATTGGTTGGTTTGGAGATATCAGACAACATACACAGGAAGGAAGTTTTTGGTTTTGGTTTCTACTGTTTGGAACAGGTTATGATTTTAAATGTTCTTGAAAGTTTAAAGGCTCGTATTTATTAGAAGAATTGATTACGAAGATGGTTATTTATCACTTATTTGACGATGAAGTGGAATTACTTAGGTTTGTGTTCTTATTATATCTTTTAGCAGGAGATAACTTGTTCGTGCTTACAATGTTGTGACGAAGACTTTTCAAATCTAGCAAAGGTGTGTGATTTACAAACTTATGGTGCTCAATGCGCATATTTGCTATCACTTGGTATGTGTCTCATAGAAGATGAGGATTTTGTCAAGAGGTTGTGGTCTACTTATACTTTGGTCTTAGTATGAGTTCGAAGTCACGTGGATAGTACAAGATATAAGACACAAGTTTGGGTTATTCTACTACAGCATCAAATTCGTTATACTTAGTTTTCTTCATCAGTAATCATTACATAGAGCCTACAGAATTGAAGATTCCAGAAATGGTTAACATATGGGTTTCAGGGGAAGCTTATTGTTAAAATGTTTAACCATTTACATGTGGCATTGAGGTGAAGGTTTTTACTACTGCTAGTCATTATTACTACTGCTAGTGTGAGTTTCTACTACTCAAGTTCATTTTTCTTATTATGCTTAATGGTGGGTAATTTGAGGAGTTAGAAGGCTTGGATTAGAAGTGTGATATTGGTTTGTAGTGGTCAAAATCAAAGTTGCTTATATTCATATGTCCCCTATTAGATTATGACAAAAAAGGGAAGAAGATGTTAAAAGGTACAATTGGCAACTTGTAGATCCTTGGTGTGGCATGGTACAAAGGAAATCTAATTAAGGGGAAGTTTGTTTCATTCATGGAGATCTATGATCTCAACTTCTCAACTTAAGGGGAAGTTCGTGCAAGAACATTGTTTGTTTTGTCATCATCAAATAGGGGAAGATTGTTGGGAATTATATGATTTGATGATACAAAAAGAACAAAAGAATGAAACAAAAGGATCAAAATCATTATTAAAGAATTCTACAAGATGTAGGAGAACATGAAGATTTCAGAAGATTTGATCAAAGATATAAGGATAAATATTAGGAAGATTTAGTTTCCTAATTGTATTATGTTTCCTTTGTAAACCTAGATATCTCTATTATATAAAGAGATATAGGTCGTGAGTTTTTAGTGTGCACAGAAAATGTAGTCGACTAAAGGTGTGTGTGTTCTAGGCGTATGGTTCTTGTAAACGCCTAGATAGTTTAGCCTCAAGGATCTTATGATTCCTGTTACTAGTTAGAGTAACCGTTCTATTAATGATCAAGTAGAATTAGGGCTAATAGTGAAAGATAATGAAGAAAAACCTTGTTAGAATAACATTGATTTGTTCTTATTCCGCTTCATGTTATTATCTTTGTTATTTATCCTAGATTATATCTAAACAATCTAGAGCTTAAACGATCTTTAGAACTATCACGTGTTTTAGTTCTATCAGGTCTTGTTGATCCCACTTGAATAGATCTTGCTTAGCTTGTAAAAGGCTTAGTTGTATTGAACAATTCCAAGACAACTATGGTAGAAACTTTGATTGAATATACCACAGACTATGCGGAATCTAGTCTATGATACTAAGAATAATAAGCAATAAAATAGTAATAAACAAGATTGTATAATACCAAACTTTAAGCCTCGTTATATTAATACGAACACCCTTGATAGTGTTAGGGTTATTGGTGTGTAAGTTTTATACACGTAAAGTATATATAAAATATAACCTTAAGAGTAATTAAGAAAATTACCAAGTTACCCTTGATAAAATTCACTCTCAAAAATATATATATTATAATATATAATACGTATATTAAACCGGGTAAGTATGATCACCCGGGTCGTTATCCCCAATGACTAGTGAAATTGAAACCTTTGTTTAAGTCCGGATTCTGATTTGAATAAGCAAGTGGATGATTTGATAATCTAAAGCAATAATTAAAATAGACAATTAAAAACAATTAAACAATTAAACGTGACAAATAAACAAGTAAACTAATTTTAACTCCTAAAAATGTAAACTAAAATTCTAAACCTAAGATAGGACAAAAGAAAATTTTAGGAAAGAGAAAAACATTTTTTTGATTATTTTTGAATTTAAAGTGAATTAAAAACTATTTTAATCTAATTAAATCCTAGAAAATAGCAAATTAAGTACTAAAAATTTGGAAAAATGATTTTTAAGCTTAGAAAAGTCTAAAATAACATAAAAACTCAGAAAACTATTTTTAACTATTTTTAAAATTAAATTCCTATTTTTAAAGTTTAAAATGAAAGCTAAAAAATGAAATTTAAGATCTAAAAGTGGTGAAACTGATTTTTCTGAATGTAAACCTTAAGCTATTTTTTAATAAAACTAAAACTATTTTTTTGTATTTTTATAAAACTTTTTTCTATTTTTTATAGATTTTAAAAGATTTTTACTTTCAAAAAATGATTAAAAATAAAATAAAAGGTGGCAAAAGTGACAGTGCTAACTGTGACAGTAGTACTAACCTTTTGGTTAGTACTGGTGCACTTTGCACAAACACAAAGTCAATGGT
>BQNB010114267.1:0-12141 GCA_026074375.1 Tanacetum coccineum
GATTAATGGCCAATTAATCTATTCTATAATTATCCTCCATAATTTAGGAATTAGTGATTACATGACCAAATTAAATATATGGTCATTAATGCAGTCAAATCTGCCACTTAAATAGGCAAAAGTTGTTACAAAACATTTAATGTAGTCAAACATAGCACTTAAATGTTTGTAACCACCCATTTAATTATAATGTCACACCTCGTTAGCGGCGGAAACACAAGAATGCGACATAATGATTTACATTACACAAGATAAAAGATCATACCATTCAAGTTCACCTTTTTAATTTAAAATGTACAAGTCTCAAGTTAGCATCCCACATGTGTGCGTCTTTAGTTCCCATTACTCCCAATTTACCTTGGTTGAATCACACACCTGAAAATGATACTCGAAAAGGTCAACAATAATGTTGGTGAACTCGTAGGTTTGAAGAAAACCCAGTCGATGTGCCAATATTTCAAACAGTGGACAATTGTGCAATATGACAGTGAATATATGCAACATATTCAATTTCCAAACCTAGCAAATCCATGCTAGCCAAATCTCATCCATATGGACCATTGCCATGCAATGTCCTCACATTCTCAATTCTCACGCACCTAAAGCCTACCAGTTGGAGCTATATATAGAGCAGTACATCACATATCATTTCAAACCATAGCAAGTCCATGCTATAACAGAGCTACACGACATATTATAAACGATCCACACGGAAAGTTTCACACATCATATTCTACCAAAACTCATGTCCTTCACATAGCAGTCATAAGCACATAACATTGTCCCAAAAACAAAACAACTTTTGCACAGTGCATAAAACAATTCAAAACAGTTTTGAGTATCATTTCCCCTAACGGAAAAGAATTAAAAATGAGGCTACGAGAACTCACCTCGACAGATGATAATAACCGCACAAATAATCTCTACACAACGCACAATGGTACTCGGCCGCGTCCTATATTAAATTTCACCGTATTATCATATTGTACAAAATTGTCTTATTGTACAAGCGTTTGTCCTTACTCACACGAAATCCTTATTCTTATTGCAAAATCCTTATTCTCATTACAAAAACTCATATTCTTTTTACAAAACCCTTATTCTCATTACAAAACCCTTATTCTCATTACAAAACTCTTGTTCTCATTACAAAACCCTTATTCTCATTACAAAACCCTTATTCTCATTACAAAACTCTTGTTCTCATTGCAAAACGTTTTGGTATCATGGTTGTGTGGTAATTAAATAAAACAACTCGATGCACTTGGGCTAAGTGCGACATCAACACTTATCACTCAAAACAGACCGAACAACTAAAATGGAACAGCTGTCAAACGATTCAAGGAAATTTGACAAGAAATGTGTAAGAATTCAAAGATCAAAAATAAAAGAATAAACATCTCTGTAACATTAAAGTATATATATACTTAAATGTATATATGATAATAAAATAATAATATTTTATTATTTTCATCTTCTTATCGGGCAAAAAAGGGGTATGTATAAAATCTTTCCATCTTAGTATGTCCACGTTCGATCGTTTAACCTTGACACTTAATGTTTATTAAACTGTCACATTTTGTATTTTAGTCGGATCGACCCAAAAATATGTTTTCCTATAATATTTTCTAAGTGTGACCGTTTTTTATAAAATTCGACATGACCCGTTCGTTTGTAAGAGGTTTCCAAGGTTCTCAAACCTTAATTTCAACACTTTCTATAATTTTCTCAATTTCTGACAAAATGCCAAAAGTCCACATTTACGAGTCGTTTATTCAAACATGACCACATTTGACCATCTTAACCATTTTTCACTCCCGCATGCATTCATAAACCCATCTATCCACTCTAGAAGTCTAGTTTATTAAGTTTTCACCCATTGGGCCCGAAACCCAATGTTAATCAATAACATTTGTTAAGTCTTACTTAATCACTTTCAATCTCATTTAGGTCCATTAGCCGTTTTACTTGTCAATTGTCATTGGGCCTTATGCCCCATTAAGAGTTTCAAAATTTTCCCGATAATTTAAAAAAACACTAGTATTCATACTTTATTGGGCCGAAGTCAAAACATAAGCCCAAAACCAATATATAAGCCCAAAACCTTTATAAGCCGAAATCGACATAAGCCATAAGCCAAAAATAAGCCGAAAATAATATAAGCCGAACCAAATAAGTCGAATACCATAATAAGCCAAAATCTAATAAGCCATAACCGAATAGGCCAAAACCGAATGAGCCAAATGAGTATTGGGCCAAGCCCAATACCTCACCCTAACTTTCGGTTGGGCCGAGACCAAACATACAAAACCCAAAAGCAAATAAGCCCTAAACTAGCTTATTTTTAAGCTACGTTTCACAATAAGCCCAAATAAGCACTAATAAGTTCTAGAAAATAAAAGTTTTCTTACCACAACAATCATGGTATTAAAATGATCATTTTGGTTTTCTTTTTTTGTCAACCTTAAACCATACACACCCTTTTACCATTTCGATTCAAACTTTTAAGTTCCGATTTAGCACAAACGACTTGTACAGCTAGCTTAAGATCATCCTAATAACCATAAAAGTACAACTAAAAAAAAGTTTAGACAACTTACAAGTATTAATGGGTTTCGATTGGATTTTGACACAAGAAACAACCCAATCGTTGTTTAAACAATAACCTGCAACGCCAAGGTATTAAAATGATCAGTTTGTTTTTCTTTTCTTTTTTAGTCCACGCAATACACACACGGCACCCCTTTACCATTCAATCTCAAACTTTTAAGTTCTGATTTAGCACAAACGACTCGTACAACTAGCTTAAGATCATCATAATAAGCATAAAAGTACAACTAAAAAAAGTTTATACAACTTACAACTATTAATGGTTTTGTGTCGGATTTTACAACGCAGAAACACCCAAACGTTGTTTAAACAACGAACCCAATACTAAATCAACCCAAGCTTCTCTATCTTCACGTTCTCAGATCAAGGTTGGTCAAAACATGTCCGCGTTTGGTGTGATACTACTCTCGGCACAGTCAGCCGAGCAAAGCAAAGATAAAAGAAGAATAATTTTCAAAACTCACGCACAAAGTGTTTCTTTTAGGTTTTGACAAAAACATATTATGTAAAATTAAAGGACATGAGCTAAAAAATTTCTTGTTTGTCCTCCCTTGCATGCTCCGAAACCGGACACAAGCTCCGGGGGCTCGGGTTTGCTTCTTTTTGTGTCGGGTTCACTTAAGACTCAAAGTTCATCAATTTAAAACGTTATCCGAGTTATCTAGTATTTTTATTACAGACTTAAAAACACTTTCCCAAGAATTTTAGAATATTGACACCGACACATATATCCAAATTAAACTTCTCAAAATTCATCTTGAGCATTAACGGACGTGTCGGGACTCGAAAATACCAAAACCCGTCTCACAAGTTTAAAAGTTTCTCGACTTCAAAATATGTCTTGACATATTAGACTTGTTCAAAAATTCCACTTTCACGACCATTACGGACTTTAATTAAATTTCGCGAAGACACCCGTTTTCTGATAGCTTTTAAATCACACCTCAACGGTTTACGTTCTAGACGAACGTTACTTCAAATTATGAAATCACTTATCGAATAAGTTCGTTAAATTCACCCAAGATTATTAACAACGTTTTTTTTTATTATTATATATTTTTTAACTGACGTGCCGGTACGCGTTGCGTGACGATTTCTGCTGAACACTGGAAAACTTCCCGGAAAGCATTAAAATGACAACATAAACACTCCCGATACGGAAAGATGAATCAAAAGTGATTCACTTACTAAACTCAAGACTCCGACAACACCCGGTTAAACCGTAACCGTTTCTCGTAAAATAAGTCAACCGAAGTCAACTTTTCAGCTTTCTCCAAGAAAACTGACAAGATCAAAAGACACCGACATATAACTATATCATTTTAAAATACAAAAACCCTGGAAAAGTTACCGGTTATCACATCTAAGGAAAATCAGTGACTCAATGGGTGTACACTCAGTACCTCCAAACCCATTTTCAAGTATGATCCGATTCCCACAATTGCACTCAATTTTCAACATTTTCGTCATATGCGCGTTAAACGTGTTGCTAATATTATTTTGTATCATTCTCACTTTAAAATCATTTCTCAAACTAATTGGGATGCATTTAACTGAATAAAAATGCTTCTAATCAAGTCGATGCATCTCAAACGTATAATAATCGTTATTTTTCATGATTCTCATTTTAAATTTTCTTTCTCACCGAAAACTTACTTATATAAAATAAGGGGCTCTATCATGGCAAAAGAAATGTCTATGAGAATACATTTTGCAATGATGATTTTTGTTTTGATACATATGAATGAATGGCAAGGAGCCAACTATCGTCAGTAAAAAGTACCAAAATTTTACATATGAATGAATGATGATTTTTATTAAAGCCAAAATACCACTGAATGTACCTCATTTAATCTAGAAAAACCAATATTTTACATCATATACAAGAAACGATGCGTTGTTTTCATATAACACACTTTTATTAAACAAACACCACGTATCACTCAGTAACGAATACTTTCATTTCTAAACTCAAATCTTTTAAATTGAAGCAGTACCATCAAATCTATAAATTGTATGGGAATGCCGTAATTAAATAAATTAAACTATGTCGTAAAAAGTGACATAGTTATTAAACGAATAAAAAGGAGATAGAGTCGAACGTTGTAGTGGGGAGAGCCATTGGATTTGAGTGGTGTTTCCCGCTTGTTTAAGCAAAAGGCGTCATCACATGGACATTGTTAATTTTTTTTTGACTCGCAACTTTCATTTCCATCTAAAGAATTTATATTTTTAATCAACTTTGATAAATCAAAGCTCACTCCCAAACTCTTGACAATTTCACTAAACAGGGCACACGCCAAAACATTCTGGGCAATTATCGATTAACTATCTAGATAATGTTATTTTCAAACAATTAGTCAAAACGAGAAAAGTTCATTTGCATACCAGTTTTTCCTCACATACCAAGGAACAAATCTTCATCATTCATTTGAGTTTGATCTAATGATGGAGATTAATCTAAGATTTAATTTTATTTAATGGATAAGAAAACTTTAAAAAACACCCACCACCCTTTCTTACTTGTGTGTTTTTTAATTAAAACACATTTTACCCTTATTTTTAAAAATTACATATCGCAAAAACTGCAAAACGTTAAGATACATAAATTACATTATCGTGACGAGCATTAAATTATCTTTCAATAGTGGGGCACTTTCATATACTTTCGACAAACTTTTTTTTTGTTTTTCTTGTTTTTTCTCGGTGTAGTATTTTGTTTGATATATCTCGTGTGATATTACACTAATCTGTAAGTTAGAACACTTCACATGCTTTCGTAAAATGGCTATAAATATTTGTGTGAAACTTCAACTGACTAATTGTTTTTAGCATTGAAAAGTATATATCCTTAGCTTTCTAACCATTTATCATACATAATTTTTGGACCTCCAAATCAAAACAGTTTATTTATAAAAGTTGATGAATATTGAAGAATTTTATTTTTTATCATCAAACCTACTTGAAGTATCACATGTGATATAACATATTTGTACGTACGAACACTCAACACGATGTTATGAAATGAGCGTAAGTATTCATGTAAAACATTAAATGGTTCATCATGTTTGACATTAAAAAATAAACATCTTTATCATTCTAACCATATATCAAACATAATTTGTGAAAATTAAATTAAAACACTATTTTCTTACAAAATTATGTTTTAACCATTTTTATCCTACTAACAGTATAATATCACAAGTGATACATAACATTGATTACATATTAAGAATTTCAAAAATAACCACAGTTAGTGTCACATTATATTGCTTTATCGCATTAATTATATGTGGAATACCATGACTAATGTCACATTATATTACTTTATCACATGAGATATTATTATTATTTATTTATCGTTGGTGATACTACAATGTCAGGGGTAATAAATGTTAAATCACGGGTGAATCTTACTTTATAAAGGTATTGATATATGGTTTAGTGGTTAGGGGTTTAGGGGTTTTGGTATAGGGTTTAGTGGTTAGAGGTTTAGGGTATAGGGTATAGATTTTAAAGTTTATGTATATATATCACTTGTGATATTACACATAGTGGTTTGAGGTTTAGGTTTTTAGTATAGGGTAATGGTTTAGGGTTTTTGGTATATATTTTAAAGTTTATGTATATATCACTTGTGATATTATACCTAGTGGTTAGGGTTTTAGAGTTTTTGGTACAAGGTTTAGTGGTTAGTGTAACAACCCACATTTTCAGGTCATTTTACGTCAATAATTATTCAACTATTTATTTTAAACTTTTACGCGTTTACTTTTAATTTCAACCGTTTAATTAAATCGCGTAAACAAAAATCAACATTCAACGTAAATCGACATCAAACAAATAAAAGTTTACGTCAAACAACTGTTATATAATTTTACGGAGATAATTTATAACTTTCATATTTTTCTAGATATTTTTCTAGATATTTTCCTAGATATTTTCCTAGATATTTTCTCAGATATTTTTTTAGATATTTTTTTAAATATAAATACTACACATTCACTAGACTTTTTACTTCATTCATTCATATACCAAAAACACTAAAATCTCTCTTTCTCTCCTTCATTTCCCACGGCACAAAACACCACAATAGGATCTTCATTTCCTTCCATTTTTTTGATAATTCTGGCATACAATGGTGTTCAGGGTATAATCTAAGGTGCTCCAAGTGATTTTGCAAGTTAGGGTTCCAAATAAAGCAAGGTTTATCAAGATCAGGTTAGGGTTTTCATAATCAAGGCTTGGGGTTTTCATAAGGATTTTGGGTTTTGAATCAAAATCTAGGGTTTCTAGTTCATCACATACTTGTTGCATTCTGGATCATTCGTGACGTTTCATTTTATTGATTTTCTATAATCAATACATTTCACTTGAGGTGAGTTTATAACCCTACGTTTTACTCGTTTTACATATACTTTATAACTTTTGGGGTGAGAAACATGTTCGTTTACAAACTTGTTTATAATATGGATTTCAACTCATTACAACTTGTTCACTTACTTGTTTGCATACTTGATTTCGTAACTTGGTTACATACTCATATACAAAACTGTTTACACACTCTTTACTAACTCGTTTACATACTTGTTTTCACAACGTACTTACAAGCTCATTACACGATGCATTACAAACTCGTTTACATACTAATTACAAACATATTACAACTTTGTTATACACTCATTTTCATATCTCGCTATGGGATACGATACTTGTTTTCACTTATGGACGCAACAACTATACTTTACTTTTATGATTATGGATTAGCTTAGGTTGCATGAACTATTAATTACTCGGAGGGTAAGCGCGAATGTTATAAAATAAATCTATTCGGGATTGACAATCCCCGTTCGGGTGATTAGCTATCACTGAAGACGAACGTTATACCATGTCGGAGCACAACTGGATTGGTCTCTACAGGGCCAACAACAACCCATTTCATAAGGAACAATTACTGTGCCTTGAATAAGTGGCATACTTATAAGTCTAGCAGCATAAGTTCTATGAACCTAGAGTAGTGTTTGTTTCGTAATCACTCATTGGCACTACATACTTGAACCATAGTTCTAAAAGGCTCACAAAGGTCGCGCAAAGGCAAGCAAAAGGCGCGAGGGCGTGACTTCACGTCACGAAATAGAACCCAAGGCTTGGGCTTAAGGCTTGACGTGAGTATGAGGAGTGAAAAAAAGATGATGCGTGGACGGCTTTTTGATTCAATTTCGATAAAAATCGTATTTTTATATAGATATGAAAAAGATTACATGCAAAGATAGTTTCTTGACTTTATTCCTTACTGTACTGACACTTTTTGGTAAAACTCAAATATTTGTAATTATGATATAAATATATAAATATATAAATATTTTCATATTTTGTGTCGCCTTAAAGTCACGCCTTAAATCTTAAAATCGCCATGACTCGCCATGGTCGCACAGGCGTGAGGCTTGGCATGCTCGCCCACGCCACGCCTCACGCTATTTATAAACATTTCATGATATTTTTAATTATCTGCATCTTTTGAAACAATTATGGTCAACTTTCCTCATACGTACAATTTTTGTGATTATTATATGGGTTGAAATGGTCATACACACTTTGCAAATCTTGGTTAACATTTATATACTTAAACAAAACCTATGAACTCAACAACTTTATGTTGACAACTTTTAAGCATGTTTTTCTTAAGGTGAACAAGCTACTTGACATACTTGATGTGAAGTGGAAGTTAAACAATATAAGTTACTTTTCAAACGAAATGTTTCGAGGTCGTCCTCTGATGACTTATTAATGGTATTATGAAGTAACGCTCCCGGATATCCCGGATGATATTTTGCTGTGACCTATTTTGGGGGTGTTTACAGTTAGGGGTTTAGAGTTTTTGGTTAGGGAATTAGTTGTTAGGTGGCACGACAATGAGCTGGCCGAGCGGGTGTTTGGGGATAGGTGGTGCTGCTCCAGATCATATTCATCAGTTTGGGTGAGAAGAAATGTGGGGGGGGGTGTCAGAAGGCAAAGTGGTCTGTAGATAGTGAGTAAGTTTGTGTCGCAGGCGCGAAAATTGTGTAAGATTTGCTTGTGGGTTGGTTCGGATGATATAGAAAGTGGACCGCAGTGGGAGGGTGTGATCATGTGGATGGAAGACTCAAACATAACAGGGGATGTGTATAGAAATAGGAGCAGTTAGTTCTGTTAATGTCGTGAGGTGTAGAGGTAGTTGGAGCTACACGTTGAAATTAGATGAAGGCCACGAAGATGTGTCAGTCGTGAAGTAGGTATAGAGCATACGGATGGTGAGTTGTATAGTTTGGAAAGCAGAGATGGGACACATCAGTTTTTGTGAGGTTTAGGTTGGAAACGTTGAAGTGGGGAATGGCTCGGGGTAGGTGATGAAGTATATCTTTTAGCGTCTATAGTCGGGCGGCTAGGCCGAAGAGAATTAGCCTTTATAAAGGCGTGTTTTGCCGAGGCGAGAAAGCCTGCTGGGGTGGCGGTAGGGCCACCCATGTGTCGGGGAAGGTAAAAAGTTGTAAAGCGTTTTTGCGACGAAAACCCGAGGTGGTAGGACCCACTTTTGGAAATTTTTATATAATGAACCTACTGACCTTAAACTTATGTCGACCTCGAAAGCCCGAAAAATTTATACAAGTTACACACATAAACTTAAAATAGGCCATAAGACTTAATTGGGCCACTAGACCCAATTACACCAATTACATTTAAAAGACTTATTGGGCTTAGCATTGGACCCAACCCACTTGGGCCTAATACTTGGACTAAGGTCTGGTCATGGGCCATTAAAAAGAACTAAATTACTTAATGGGCTTATAATTGGGCCTATTGGGATTTTTGGACCAATTGTGATAAAACTAGTGAAATTTAACAAGTAATAAAACTAGTAAAAATGTCATACTTTAAAATTCACTTAGAAAACTTAAGTGTGATTTAATTTACCCAATCATAACTTGATCATCATACTTATATATACATACTTGTCTATTTTGGAGTCATTATTAATTTTTACCGACATAAAACCTAAAACCCGTACATGTTGTATAGGTTTCGGGTGATCACGTGCCGACGACCGAGTTCGTTTATTGCCGCTCTATTTTCTTCCAACATTATCAAGTGAGTTCATAGCCTCGCATTTTTACATTTTAATTGTTTTAGAAACCCGCGAGGGAGATAACATGCTTGTTTTTAAAATAGAACACAAGGGACCCGAATGTATGCTAGTAGCCTTGATTATTATAAGTTAGCTTTAACTCGCTAAATAAAAAGTCCCGCGGAAATATCATGAATTGTTAATTGCCGGGAATAAGGCATACGCTTATACATGAAATAGTACTATTTGGAGATTACCACCTCCGATCCGTGACGACTAGCTATCGTCTTGTGTTGGGAACATAACACCACGGATGCATTGTATAGAGAATAAGAGACACTCATAGCGAGGGTGTATAGTGGGCAAAATTACTGAATATATGGTAAGGTTCGATGTCATGAGGCTTATAATAATCCCCCTATAACGTTGTCTGATCCACATCGTTATATCCTGATAATTTTGAAAAATGATACTTGTGTTCGGAAAATTTTATTGTTTATACATATATAAACTCTATGAATTCACTCAACATTATTGTTGACTTTTAGCATGTTTTATCTCAGGTCCTTGAAGGTAATTCGGATTGATGGAGACATGAAGGCCCGCTAATTAATTATTCATTCGAAAACGTTTTGTAAAATATTGTATGATGTTGTGAAACTTAATTTGGGACCGTGATGTGAACTTTTTATTATTCGAATGAATGAAATTTTCCTAAAACGTCTCTTTTCGAGTCGTTTTCTGTGATTTGAGTTATTGTGCTAATAAGTAACACCATTGGACCCTTCCGCTGACCGAGCTAAATTGAGGGTGTTACAGATTGGTATCAAGAGCTTAAGTTATAGAGAACAAAAGATTTTCAAAAGAAGAAAATGAATAAAAGAATTTTTGAAATCTTTTGACTATAACGGTGCAAGAAGAATCTCCGAATTACCGACAAGACCGGATTGAGAAGTTTTATTTTGATATATATATATGAATTTATATATATGTTGTAAATTTATTAAATGTTAATTATGTAATTATTTAATACTAATACGAGATATTTATACGACGCAGATTGTCATGGAGAACCCTAACTCCCCTAACGAGCCGAACCACGTTGAGGATGCCCATGATCCCAACGAGATGGTTGACATTCCCGATGATGAGGAGCTAGTAGATTATGATGGGGATGAGGAAGAAGAACCTGAAGAAGAACCGGAAGAAGAACCGGAAGAAGAACCTGAGGAAGAACCGGAAGAAGAACCGGAACCCAATAATGGGCATGGGGATCAGTTTGCCCAACATCCTAACCCACAGCCCGGTAATATGAATGGTTGGTTAGAGGAAGATGATGATATGAATGAGAATGTTAATGATGAGGATATTGAGGATGAGGATGTCGAGATTGAGGTTGATGATGAGGCAGAGTTGATCTTTCCTTATGAGGTTGAGGGTGACCAAACCCCGCCCCCACCTGCCGAGTCTTCTGATTCCGAGCCACCTATTGCTGAGCCACCTAATGTAGAGTCATCCGATTCTGTATCGTCTGATTCTGAGTCGGAGGACGAGGAGGCTGATATTGCACCTGGGCCTACTCTTGGGACTGCTACCCAAAGGCCGTTTGCTATCCGTGATTTCCCGAGGGGTATGTATGAGGTGGGAGAGTCATCTGCTGCACGTGACTCATCACATGTTGGTGGATTGGAACCTTGGGCATTGAGGCGTGACTTGGAGGCTACCCGTACTCGAGCTAGACTTATTGAGGCCGAGGTGGGTACCAATCGTACTGAGACTGCTCTTTTGGACTCGCAGATCAAGATAGGTGAGAAGGAAAGAAAGATACTTAATCATGACTTGGAATTAGGAGCGGTGGTTTTTGCTCTTCGATTACGAAGACATTATTTGTACGGCACTAAATGTACGGTATACACCGATCACAAAAGCCTGCAATATATTTTGGATCAGAAAGAGCTAAATATGAGGCAGCATAGATGGATCGAACTTCTGAGTGATTACGATTGTGTTATTCGTTATCACCCAGGAAAGGCGAATGTTGTTGCTGATGCGTTGAGCAGGAAAGATAAGAAACCGATTCTAGTGTGTGCCTTAGTGGTGACGGTACATAACAATTTACCTGGACAAATTCAAAATGCGCAAGATGAAGCGTGCAAGAAAGAAAACATTGGTGCCGAAGGATTTTGTGGCGAAGGGGAGCCGTTTGAAGTTAGATATGATGGTACAAAATGTTTGAAGGGACGAGTATGGATACCATTATTTGGAGGGTTGAGAGACCTAATCATGTTGGAATCTCATAAATCAAAATATTCCATTCATCCCGGATCGGATAAAATGTACCATGACTTAAGAAAGTTATACTGGTGGCCGAATATGAAAGCTGATATTGCGACATATGTCAGTAAGTGCTTGACATGTGCTAAAGTCAA
>BQNB010114268.1:0-15628 GCA_026074375.1 Tanacetum coccineum
ACGTAGTAGCTGATGCCTTAAGAAGGAGAAAGCGAGTGAAACCTAAACGTGTACGAGCAATGGCTAAGACCATTCAGTTCGGAGTTAAAAGAATGATACTAGCAGCCAGAGTGAGGTGTTTAAGGAAGAGAATACAGCAAAAATGCTGCGTGGCCTGGACCAACTAATGGAAAGAAAGGAAGATGGATGTATGTACTTAAATGGGTTCCATTAATAGGTGATGTAAGGACATTTATTATGAACGAGGCTCATGCATCGAGGTACTTGGTACATCCGGGAGCAGATAAGACGTACTATGATCTTAGAGATATGTATGGTGGCCATATATGAAGAAGGATATTATTACATATGTTAGCAATTGTTTGACTTGTTTAAAGGTGAATGCTAAAACATCAAAGACCTTCGGGTTTATTGCAACAGCTAGAGATACCTGAGTGGAAATAAGATAGAATAACTATGGACTTTATTACAAGGTTTCCGAGATAAAGTAGTGGGTATGATACGAATTGGGTAATAGTTGATAGACTGACTAAGTCAGCCTATTTTCTGGCAATACGAGAAGATTACAAGATGGAGAAGTTAATAAGGCTTTATATTAATGAGATAGTAGCAGGGCATGGAGTGCCCGTGTCAATCATCTTAGATCGTGATGGAAGGTTTACTTTAAGGTTTTGAAAAACATTACAGAGAGCCTTAGGGACGCGACCGGACATGAGTACGGCTTATCATCCTCAGACGGATGAACAAAGTGAGCATACAATTCAGACATTGGAGAATATGTTAAGAGCGTGTGTGATCGACTTTGGTGGCAGTTGGGATGTTCACCTACCGTTACCTGAATTTTCTTATAATAATAGTTATCATTCGAGTATTTGATGTGCTCCATTTGAAGCACTGTATGGAAGGACATGTAGGTCGCTCGTTCTGTGGGCTGAAATTTAAGAAAGTCGATTGATTGGAATAGAATTGGTACAAGAGACGACTGATAAGGCAGTCTTGATAAAGGAAAAGCTTAAAGCGGCGAGAGATCATCAAAAGAGCTATGCTGATAATAGGAGCAAGCTACTAGAGTTTGAGGTTGAGGATCAAAGTGTTACTGAAAGTGTCACCTTGTAAAGGTGTAGTGCGTTTGGAAAGAAAGACATGTTAGCATCAAGGTATGTAAAACCATTTGAGATCATTAAAAGGATCGGTCCTATATACTATTGATTAAGATTGTCTCAATAATTAAGTAGTGTACTTGATGAGTTTCTAATTTAAAGAAGTATTTAGCGAATGAAAATCTGCATGTGCATTTAAAAGAAATTAAGGTAGACAAAACTCTTCGTTTTGTTAAAGAACCTAATGAGATTATCGATCGTGAGGTTAAAAGTTTGAAGCGTAGTAGGATTCTGATAGTTAAAGTCCATTGGAACTCGAAGCGAGCTCACGAGGATTTCATAAAAACTAAGTATCCACACTTGCTCGTTGAGCAAGCTATCGTTGGAAGTACTAAGTAAAGTTGGATACATAGGGTTACTGGCACACTTTAGTGCACCCTTAAATGTTCTGAGGTGGTTTGGTTGAAGTTATATATTGACTAAACCTGAAGTCGAGCCAATTCTTAAAAAACATTGAGCTTTGTAACAACACATAACTTAATTTTAAGACAGTTCTTGTTTGATGAGTTGCGGGGTTGAGTTATGGATCAAGTTGTTACACAACTTAAGTTTTTTGATGAGTTTCCTCGAGGACGAGCGAGACTCATGTAGTTGGATGTTCTTTTCGCTTATAGGTGTTATGCTGCTATTTGTGCTCTCGTATGGGTAAGCGAAATTGTTAACAGTAGAAACGATTAAATTTCGGGACAAAATTTCCCTAAGGAGGGGAGACTGTGACAACCGTGATTTATCAAGGTTTGTCAAACCGTTAGAGTTGACTAAAGTATTTATATGTGTTATGATTGTGTGCTTATGTGATCTTATATGAGTATTTGATATCAATCCGTGATGCGTGTTCATCTATTAGTGATTGAGTTGTGGTTTTGGGTAGCTATTTTATATCGTTCACATTTTGTGATGATGGAAATGATAGCAAAGCTTGCAACCACGAAGTCGAGTTTTAAAAGAATAAATAAATAAATTTAACACGGTTTAAAAATATTTTAAAAGTCTATTCGGGTTTAAATATGAAAAAAAATTAATTATGAGAATAAAAGAATATAAAATATATATTATTATTTGAAAAGTCAAGGGATTAAAAATATATTTTTCGATAAGAGACTTAAGCGAGTTGAGCGAACCGTGATATATAAATCCGATAATTGCACACATTAATCAACGACAACGATATAAATAAATAAACGCGATGAGAAAATATATGTACTTAGTAATTTGCAAATAATGTTTATATTCTCTTTAGATATAAATCACATGGACTTGTGAATATAAATTGCGACGCGTGATAGTATAGATTTCTGTATAGATACTTATAGATGTAAAGTCGTCCATAGAACCAACGGTTTAAATAACATTTGAAAACATAAAACGTTACCACATAACGACCATGCCTTTTGACCATTTGCATAATTCGTTGCATACATTAAGTTTTAGAATGTAAACTCAGATTTGTCATAATTACTTAGGTGTTTGACTGAGTCGCTATCTGACGTGCTTTAATCCATTTTTCAATCTCCGACGATTAACTGTCAAGGTGAGTTTTCATAGCCCCTACTCTACTGTTTTAAATCATCTTTTGGGGTGAGAACATTGCTTATTTCAAACGTGTGAATACAAGTACAATTACTCATTACTGATTGGTCTAAGTCCCGATTTAACCCAAGTTGCTATTTGCCCGATTTATCATGAACCGTTAATTACTTGTAAGCGCGAATGTTATGGATAGATCTATCGGGATTGACATCCCTGTTTGTCTTGGACTGACATTAGTCAAGCAAACACAGTTTCATTTGAGTCAGATTACGGGTGTCCCGGGTTAGACACCTGCAAGGGCATTCATTCATTGTTGGTATATGTTAACGCTTCGGTGTCATGAGCTTAGACAATAGTAATGCAATTTATATGACTTTGTATCTGTTATATTGTCATATGTGGATGAAATCTTGTGATTCATAAACACTACATTTTTCTGCTTAAACAAACCTATGAACTCACCAACTTTATGTTGACACTTTAGCAATGTTTTCTCAGGTATTAAGAACGAAGATGCTATATGAAGTCTCATGCATTGCAGTCATTTCCTGTTATCTGAAGATCATTTATACTATTTAAAAACAATGTTGTATTGTCTATTTTTATGCTTCCACTGAATGTTTAAACAATTTATTATTTCATAATACAAATGATCAATTTTATTAAAACGTCTCATAAAGAGGTCGTTCTGTATTGCTTAGAAGTATGATAATCATGAAGTCACACGCCCTCGTTTGCCATTATACTATGATATTTTTTTGGGGGGGGGGGGGGTGACAAAAGATTGTTTAAAATCATTTGAAGCTCTTCAAAAATAGTATGATCAACAGCGTGAAGCTCTTAATAAATCTAATCTAGAAATAATAGGTTATCAAATAGGATTAGAATCATTAGAAGCTAGGATAGTTGTTCATGAAAATAATGAAGCTGTTTATGAAGAAAATATTGCATTTTTAAAATATGATGTTCAAGTAAAAGACATTTCTATAAAAGAGCTTAAAAATCAGTTAGAAAATGCTTTAAAAGAGAAAGATGATTTGAAACTTAAACTTGAAAATTTTGAAGAATCATCAAAGAATCTAACTAAACTGATTAATAGTCAAATAAGTGTTAAAGACAAAACTGGTCTTGGTTATGATGGTCATATGAATAAGAGTGAAGTGGTTCATAGTGTGTTTAACAATAGAGACAGTGACGTGGATGATAATCCAGTAAATGATATATTCAAAACAGGTGAAGGGTTTCATGCAGTTCCCCCTCCCTACACTGGGAACTACATGCCTTCAAGACCTGACTTATCTTTTGCTGGGTTAGATGAATATGTTTTTAAGTCTACAGTGAGAAAGACCAGCACTAATGTGCCTGAAACTGAAACTAGTATATCTAAGACTAGTAAGGATATTGTAAAAAAGCCTAAAACTGTCAGGCCAAGTGCTCCTATCATTGAAGAGTGGGGCACTGATAATGATAATGATAATGTGTTTAGACCTATATCTGATCAGACAAAACCAAAGTTTACTAAAATCAATTTTGTCAAATCTGGTGAGAATGTGAAATTTGTTAATAAGGAAAACACACATAGAGGGGCAGAGTACCCTAGGAAAAGTCAAAATCCTAGGAGTAATAGAAAAAACTTAAATGGAATAATGACTCAGAAACTAGGGAATGGTTTTGAGTTTATAAAGAAAGCTTGCTTTGTATGTGGAAGTTTCAACCATTTAATCAAAGACTGTGATTTTCATGACAATAAAATGTTAGAAAAACCAGTGTTGAATAAAAAGGGTAGGGTTACTGGTCAAAGGGAAATTAGACCAGTATGGAATAATGCTCAGAGGGTGAACCACCAAAATAAATTGACTCACCCACATCCTAAAAGAAATTTTGTTCCAACAGCAGTTGTAACAAAGTCAGGACAAGTGCCAGTTAATGCTGCTAAACAAAGCTCTCCAAGAGCAGCAATATCAGTTAGTGTTGCCAGGCGTGTTAATACTGCTGCAACAAAACCAAATGTGAATGATGCATTACCAACAACATATTCTTATTTTAAAGCACATTCACCTGTAAGAAGGTCTTTTAACCAAAAATCAGCAGCTAAAACCAATAATTTTAAAGAAAAACTTAATACTGCTAGGTTTAATAATGTAACTACTGCTGGGCCAAAAGCAGTAGTTAGTGCTGCTGAGGGAAATAGGGATAATGTTGTTAAGTCCTCAGCATGCTGGATTTGGAGACCAAAAGGGAACTTAATAGACCATATCTCCAAAGACAGTGGATCATACACTCCTAAAAGATTTGACTATGTTGATCCACAAGGCAGACTCAAGTCAGTAATAGCTTGGGTCCCAAAGAGAAACTAATTCTCTTATTTTGAGTGCAGGGTAATCTACAATATGCTTTACAGGATCAAGGGATTTTTGACAGTGGATACTCCAGACATATGACTGGGAACAAGTCCTATCTCTCAGATTATCAAGAAATTGATGGCGGATTTGTTGCATTTGTAGGAAGTCCTAAAGGAGGTACCAAGGCAAATATTGATTCAGGACAAGCTGGAAAGAAGACAGTTTTTGGTCCACAATATGTACTGCTACCATTTTTGATTTCTGATTCTCAAGGTCCAAAGAGCTCAGAAGATGAGTTTGCTAATGAAGCTGGAAAGAAGAATGGAGTTAAGGATCCAGCAATAGAAGTTGACAAAAATGGTCAAGAGAAGGATGTTAGAGATCAAGAAGAGGTCCTTAGAAAACAATTTGAACAAGAATTTGAAAGATTGTTTAGTCAAGGGGAGGCTGCTAACACTAACAGACTTAATATTGTTAGTTCAGCAGATAATGATGTTAGTTCTTCTTTTACTACCAAGGAAAATGGTGATCTTCCTACTGATCCTCTCATGCCTGATTTGGAGGATACTACTGATCTTCAGGATACTAGAATCTTTAGTGGTGCATATGATGATGAAGTTGAGGGTGCAGTGGCTGATTTTAACAACTTGGAACTCACCACAGTTGTCAGTCCTATTCCCACAACCAGGATTCATAAGGATCATCCTAAAGAGCAAATTATAGGGGACCTACTTTCAGCACCCTAAACTAGGAAAATGACCAAGACTTCTCAAGAACATGTTATGGTCAGTTACATCAAAAAGCAGAGGAGAACCAACCACAAGGATTACCAGAATTACTTATTTGCCTGTTTTCTCTCATAAATAGAACCTAAGAAGGTAATACAAGCTTTGACAGATCCAAGCTGGATAGAGGCAATGCAAGATGAGTTGCTACAGTTTAGATTGCAGAAGGTTTTGAGATTAGTTAATTTACCCAAAGGCAAGCATGCCATTGGAACAAAATGGGTCTATAGAAACAAGAAAGATAAGAGAGGGATATTAGTTAGAAACAAGGCAAGACTTGTTGCACAAGGTTACACCCAAGAAGAAGGAATTAATTATGATGAGGTTTTTGATCTTGTTGCTAGGATTGAAGCAATCAGGTTATTTTTGGCCTATGCATTATTTATGGGGCTCATTGTGTACCAGATAGATGTGAAGAGTGCCTTTCTATATGGCATAATAAAAAAGGAGGTGTATGTTTGCCAACCTCCTGGTTTTGAAGATCCATAGTTCCTTGACAAGGTTTACAAGGTAGAAAAGGCCTTATATGGTCTTCATCAAGCTCCTAGAGCATGGTATGAGACTTTGTCTACCTACTTATTGGAAAATAGATTTAGAAGAGGGATCATAGATAATACTTTGTTTATAAAGAAGGACAAAGGTGATATCCTGTTAGTACAGGTGTATGTAGATGACATCATCTTTGGGTCTACTAAGAAGTCTTTATGTACAGAGTTTGAGAGTTTGATGCACAAGAAGTTCCAGATGAGTTCTATGGGGGGAGCTCACTTTCTTCTTAGGGTTGCAGGTCATGCAGAGAAATGATGGAATCTTCATCAGCCAAGACAGGTATGTGGTTGATATATTAAAGAAAATTGATTTGTCTTCAGTAAAGACAACAAGCACTCCAATAGAGACTAACAAGGCATTGCTCAAGGATGAAGAAGCTGAAGATGTGGATGTTCACTTATACAGATCAATGATTGGATCATTGATGTACTTAACAGCTTCTAGGCCTGACATAATGTTTGCTATTTGTGCTTGTGCAAGGTTCCAGGTTACACCAAAGACTTCACATATTCATGCTGTGAAGAGAATTTTTAGATACATGAAAGGTTAACCTAAATTGGGCCTTTGGTATCCTAGAGATTCACCATTTAACTTAGAGAATTTTTCTAATAGTGATTATACTGGTGCTAGTCTTGACAGGAAATCTACAACAGGAGGTTGTCAATTTCTTGGTAAGAGATTAATTTCATGGCAATGCAAGAAGCAGACTATAGTTTCGTTGCCAATTCTACTACTGAAGCAGAGTATGTTGCTGCTAAAAATTGTTGTGGGCAGGTGTTATGGATCCAAAATCAAATGCTTGATTATGGATTCAACTTCATGAACACCAAGATTCACATTGATAATGAAAGCACCATTTGTATTGTGAAGAATCCAGTGTTTCATTCCAAAAACCAAGCTATGAAATAAGGCACCATTTCATCAAGAGATTCTTATAGTAGAAGTTGATTCAAGTGATCAAGATTCACACAGACCACAATGTTGGAGATCTTCTCATAAAAGCTTTTGATGTTAGCAGGTTTAATTTTCTGATTGCTAGCATTCGATTACTTAATCTCTGAAGATATGTTTTTTATATTCATGATTGATATGGTTTGGAGATGGTATTTGTGATGAATTTGGAGTTAAAACTGGTAGTTGTAAGGTTAATGCTGCTAGGCAGGATTTAGTGCTGCTGGCGAAATTTAGTACTGCGTTGGCAAAAATAGATACTGGCTGAGCCAAGTTAGTACTTAGCTGATACCAAAGTTAGTTGTATATTTTGTTACCGTTAGAGATAATACTGCTGAGGGGGTTAACAATAAATATAATGGTTTCTTCGCTAGTAGGTTTGCTATTAACACCATAAAATCGTTCTTCATCATACAGTAACTTCAACTAATTCTCTCATACGCTCTCAATTACAAACCCAATCTTATTCATCGTCGATCATCTAAATTAATCACCTATGGCTGGATTCTACAATTGCGTGACGAACACAACAAGGTGGCTTGCTTAGAAGATCCAGATTATAATGTTGGTTGATCAGATGGTGGACTTTATCCTACAACTGATTCGATGTCATTATGCTCTAACTGTAGAGTCCCTACAATCAATGCTTCTTATATTAGAGTTTGGGGGCTACAGCTAATCAAAACAGTCAATGATGTGAAGCAAATCCATGCACATTTCATCAGTGATGAGTGATCTTCACTTTAATGAATGAGGATGTATTACCTGTCTATCAATATGAAATTTTTGTAAACCTTGCATTGATGGGGTATGAAAGAGTTTCTACTAAACTTACTTTTCAAAAAGCTTTCTTTTCCCCTCAATGGAAGTACCTTATACATACCATTCTACATTGCTTGAGTTCAAAATAACTGCGTCTGGAAATAATTTCAACCAATTTAGCATCAGTCAGTTTAATTTTTTTTTGGCTAAGGGCAAAACTTAACTTTTCTAAATTAATTTTTTGATGTATGGTTAAGGAACTTAGATTCTACTTCTAAAAATTTTTAATTGTATCTAAGTTTTTACAACTGTTTTTGAAATCAGTATTGCACTAGCAGAACCATTTAATGAATTTATGTACACCTGTAAACTAAAAAGGTTTTCACTAATATGAAAAGACAAAATAAAGATTTTTACATGGTAGAATAAATCCATTGTATTGCATCTATGTTGTACCTCAGTAGTAGAGGGTGAAGGTTTCCAGTGACAACCCTCTAGAACCGCCAACCACGATCTCCATACAACCTTGTTTCCACCCTCTAAGTACTACTGTTGCAACGCAACACCAAAAGACTTACAAATCTAGGCGAGCCAAAAGAGGTCGGGACACTGAGATTCCTCAGTCTAGTGGTCCCCTTAAGAAGGTTGGAGATGAGGCTGTCTATACAGGAGAAGATGACAAGTAGTAGGCTGCCACTACTGCTTCTAGCTTAGAGGCAGAGTAGGAAAGTGGTAACATCCATAAGACCCGACCCATGACAACACTTAATGAACCATCTCCTCAGGGACTTGGTTCAGGTAGTGGACCCAGGCGCCAAGATACCACATTAGGGGGTGCAGATGCTCAGACTAGGTTTGAGACTGCATCTAAAAAGTCCCATGACCCACCTCTCTCAGAAGGTAACACATCTGGAAGTGGGGAGGACAGTATGGAACATCAAGTTGATTTGACGGATTTTGTACCACCAACACCCCATGATTCACCTCTCTCAGGAGGTCACACACCTGGAAGTGATGAGGGTAGACCTAACTTTAATGAATTGATAAATCTTTGTACCCAATTGTCAAACAGAGTTCTTGCCTTGGAAAACTCAAAGACTGCTCAAGACTTGGTGATCCAAAAGCTAAAAAAGAGAGTCAAAAGATTGGAAAAGGCACTAAGGGCAAGAACTCTAGGGATGAAGCTCTTTAAGATTGGTACCTCTAGGAGAAAAGGTTTGGATAAGGAGAATGTATCCAAAACAGGAGGAAAAGTGACAAGACAAAGCCAATGTTTAAAACACATAATGAATTTGCTGCTTCTTCACAGCTTTAGGCGACTAAAAAAAACTTTTTTCGATTACCTGTTGTACCTGCTGATTGCATAACCTAAATATAACAACTCGCAATTTTCATCAATGTAATTATCCATCTATTAAAATAGATGCATTGTATTATTCATCTATTATATATACACCACCTTTATACAGGGAATTTTTTGTTTTATCTCATTTTGCAAAATAACTTGCATCTCTAAATATCTATGTTTACCTCATGTAAACATATTAATATGTCAAGTCAATATCTTAATATCATTTTACCAAGTACATTATCCATTTAACGTACTTTTCAAAGCGTTATCTCAGAACAAGCATTAAACATTAACGCTTACATCAAAACCCTAATTATATGTAATGTATACATATAAAATGAATGTGCAAGCCTTAAAGCATGTGTACAAGTGTACAATGCACCACATTTGAATAAATTTTCCCTCCAAAACAATGTACAACTCTTTTTAGCTCAATGTACAAGCCAATAAAGCATAAAATTCAAACTATCTCATTTCCCTCTAAAATCTTAAGGATTTCGTACCACCTCTTTAACACTAATTATGAGCACTCAATACATAATATTTAAACACTTTTCCCTCTCTAATCTCAGCTCTTACACTAACTCTAAAACTTTAATTCTAAACCCGAAAACCCTAGCAAACCCGTTACACCCTTAAACTAGTTCATAGTTTTTAGAAATCTGATCCGTTGATAAAACATAGGATTTGGGAAAACTCAATAGGCTTTGGGTATTAAGTGAAATACTAGGTTTTAGCCCTATGTCTTGTGATTATTTTTCCGATTGACTCAACCCGATTCGACGTCGGATGAATTAGTTATAGCCGAAATGGCAAAGGTGCGCAGATTTTGCACACCTGTAGTAAACGGCTATTATCTCTAGATTTTTGTATAGTAACCCATAAATATGTAAAACTAATCGTTGTAGAGGACTCAAATATCTAACCATGCTCACTGGTTTGAGCTTCATCGGAGTTACGGTTTGTAAATAGCAACCATTTTACTGAGACTGATGTTGGCTGTCCAAAATTGGCCATGTATAAACTAAATAAATACCTCAACCTCCTCCATGACTCACCACCACCTTCATCACCATGACCTCACCATCACTACAGCACCTTACAAGCACCTCCATCACCACCTTGTAAGCTCCTTGTCACCTACTTGTCCTTCTTGTGGCCAAAAACCCTCCAACACCCCACACCTTGCAAATCTACACTTCTAGCTCACGATACTCATCTCTAGGCATCTTTAGTCATCTATCTATAGATCTTGATCCCTTCTCCAAGTGTCCTTGGCCTCTAAGGTGTAAAACTTGGGTACTAAGGCTCCATGAGCCCTATAAATAGCCGAATACCCCTTTCCATTCAAATCACACCTCAAAAACAAATATACTCATCAATGGAGTTCTAAATCAGATCAAGGAAGGCCAAGAGAAGTCCCTAAGCTCAGAATAGAAGCCAAGAAGCAAGAAAAACGAAGCCTTGAAGTCGTTACTAGGCGTACGAACCCAAAAACCCCATTTTGACCCATTTCTAGCTCAAGTAAGCTAAGATCTTGTTCCATAAGCTTATAATCTGTATTAGAATGTTCATAATACTCTTAATATCATATATGAACTCTTATTTGAAGCTTTTAATCCTCAAACCTATGTGTTTTTGATAAAAACCCTAAAAATGATCCATTTTGATTTTCTAGCTAACGAATCCTTTTTCTAAATTTTCGTTATGTTAAAACATCTTATTTTAGCTTATACTAATAAGCTATAACCGGCAAGTATCATTTAGAATCTTAAAATAACATTGCATGACTTTTTGGACTTGTTTTACAAAAGTTTCCATGCGTTGGGGTATATATCATAACTTTTTGAAATTTATAACTAAAGGGGCTGAAAATGTCATTATACTAAAGTTATAACTATAAGGACCTATTTTGTGAAATTTTAAAGTTAAAGGTTTAAATTATATATACTTTATATATAAAGGACTAAACTTGTAAAAGCTTATAAACCAAGGGTATATATTGTAACTTATCATCGACTAGCTTTTAAAGAAACTTACCATCTTATCGTATCACGATACTAGGGAATTTCATGTGAGGGGTTCCATTTGGGTATTTGTTTTGACGAGTTTGTTGGGTTTACGATTTAAAGTGCCCAGGCTCCTCAAACAATACTACGTGGCCTCTAAATTATGATAGCCCGAACGGTGATACAATATTCCATAAATTAATCAAATCAAAGTAATACGTTAAACTTTATGAAGTTTTGAAACATAAACCATCACACTAAGACTTGACATATTACCCTCAGGTTGCGTGACGAGGCCGTTACTTTCACTTGATATACTGAACTTCCCCGCTCGGGTAGATAACATCGTACTACCATATGGACGTATTTCTCTTAATATACTTTTGCCATCAATCAGATTTCCTCTGTTAAAGTGAGTTCATAGCCTCACTTTTAAATCTCTTGAATGTTTTCATAAACCCGTGAGGGGGATACATGCTATAAACTATGAATACAAGTGTTTTCCAAATGTATGCTATCTTGATATATTATTGCCTGTGATCTAAGTCCCTTTATGCCAAAAGACCCCACTATCATGGACCATTAATCACTTGCGAGTGAACGCCAATATTGTGGATAGATCTATCAGGATTGACGAATCCCGTTTGTGTTAGCCGTATAGGTAACCAAATGCACTATATTTGAATCTCATAGGTATATGGCAATTACTTACACCGAGGGCCATTATCATTATATATATCATTATTGATATATACACAAGTCAATTTGTGTGCCATGAGCTTAGACGCAATAATACACTATTGATATTGTTCTCTATAATAATTGTAATCATTAGAATTATCACTATTTTTTGGTATATAACAACGTAACCCACTATCCATGATGACTTGTATTCACACTATTTATCATAAACCTATGAATTTTACTCAACCTTTGTGTTGACCTTTTTAGCATGTTTATCTTAGGTAATTGAGCAAACTATAGCACGGAGTGGCATGGACTGAAGATGGCTAAACTGTTATCATTCAACTTTATGTTTTCTTATAGATTTTGGGACATCTCTTTTGTAAAAACTCTGATGAATAAATAAATGATAACAACTTTTTTCCAAAAACGTCTCTTTATGAGTCGTTTTCTATGATTATGACTGTTGTACTATGAAGTAATACCCTAGATTAGCTTTCGTTGCTATATGTATCAAAATGGAGGTGTTACAGATTGGTATCAGAGCCATGGTTATAGAGAACAAGGTTAAAACCTTAACTATAACTACTTTTCTTCTTCTAGCTAAAAAAGTCATCCGTGCTACTGCATTTCCCAAATAGTATGTAAAGATACATAACAACTATACTATTATATAATTAACTTATGTTATTTACACTAGGTTATTACACAGTTATGTCTTCATCCAACCACCTTATTATCGTCCAATCCGATTCGGATATTGAGGATGCTTTTTCCTCTGCAAATGTTCCAGACTATTCCCAGCCACACCGGGAAACACTTCTCCTGACTTTTCAAATGATTTAACTAAGTATCTTTTAGCCACACTAGTCTTCTCACCTTTACATGATGATCCGTATATGGAAATCATGCAAGAATATGATGCTACTAATAATGAATTACCTATTCCTCCACTTCAAGCTCCTATTGCTCCACCAACTATTGTGTCTTCATCTCCAGTGTTATCACTATCACCAATGTTTAATTCTCGAGATTTATTTCCTCCCGAGGAGATTTGACCACCTAAAGACATTGAGACTCATGTTGAATCACCCATTTCAATATCTCCATCTTCATCAGTAGGATCTTCATCACCAGTTAGGTCAACTACACCACCACCAGAATATCCCTTTGATAAATCTATCTTCACAGAGTTAGATAACTCATTAGGGATCATACCGCGACCATTGGGAAGTGAACCAGTCCCTGAGAAACCTAATGAGTCAGATGCTTATGAAAGTATTCATCTCTGGAAATGATCATTGAGAATATCCAAGTTTGTCATCAAGGGTCTTCTGAACAAGATTCAAGAACTAAAAAACAGCAAGGGAGAACCACCAGATTAGATCTGTGTCATTTAACTGTAGTATGATGACTCATATCTTTATCCAAGATTACTATGATTCTTTTACCATCCGATTTTCTCAAACCTTTAAACACTAAGCCTTTTATCGGATCACTCACTTCATTATCTCCGTATCTATCTTTGGAAGTCTTAAATTCCAAAATTTCTGTTGTATCCTGCAATGTATTACCAAAGAATGATCACAAGTCTTTACATTATACATTAACTTGTGATATGACTATATCATTTTATGGATTCTTATGATGTGTTGTCTTAATAGATGCCTCCCAAGAGAACATCAACATCTGAAGCACCAGCTATGACTTAGGCTGCCATCTGGCAACTGGTTGTTGATAGTGTTGTTGTTGCTCTGGAAGCACAAGCTGCTACCATGGCAAATATTGACAATCCCAATAGGAACACCGGACCAAGAGAAACTCCTGTAGCAAAAAGGAGAAACTATAAAGAGTTCATAAGCTGTCAACCTTTCTACTTCAATGGTACGAAAGGAGCTGTCAAACTTATTCGTTCGTTTAAATAGACTGAATCAGTGTTTTCTCATAGCAACTGTGCTGAGGAAAACAAAGTAACATTTGCTACTGGTACTTTAACCGATGATGCCTTGTCTTGGTGGAATGCATATGCCCAACCTATTGGGATAGGATAAGTAAACAGGATCACCTGGACCGAATTGAAAAGGCTCTTAACCAATAAATATTGCCCTCGAACTGAAGTCAAGAAGATGGAAGACGAATTTTACAACTTGGTTGTAAAAGGAAATGATCTCAAGACTTATATTAGAAGATTCAAGGAATTGGCAGTTTTATGCCCAAACATGGTGCCAAATTATGAGAAACTCATGGAAGTCTTCATCGAGGGATTACCCAGAAGTATTGAAGGAAATGTTACTGCTTCGAAGCCTCAAACTTTGGAGGAAGCTATTACGTTAACCCAGAGGTTGATGGAGCAGGTAGTAAAACATAATTATGCGCAAGAAGCCAATGATCATAAATGAAAGTTTGATGATAGAAGAAACTCCACCGACAACAACAACTACCCCAAAAATCACGACAACAACAACTACCCCAAAAATCACAACAACAACAACTACCAAGATAACCGCAACAATAACAACCGTAACCATGAACACAATCAATAGAATAGAAGGCAAGAAACCTTTAGGACTTATGCTTCCACCAATGTGTATACTAGAAGTTGACCTTTTTTGTGAAAGGTGCACCCTGCATCACATAGGACCTTGCACTGTCAAGTGTCAGACTTGCAACAGGGTAGGTTATCTGACCAGGAACTGCATAAACAAAAGACCAACCACTGGAAACAACCTACAACCAGTATCCGTAACCTGTAATGCCTGTGGAGAGAAAGAGCATTAAGCAAATCAATGCTCAAAAGCAAACAACAGGGCCACAAGGGAGCTTACTTACTAAGAGACAAGATTGCTTTTGTTTACTTTAGGATTTCTACCCTAGAAACAACTCTCGAGGATATTCAAGTTTGCCACCAGTTATATATGTAAGATCTTATGAAACCCACTTCATAAGTTTAAAAACCCACTTCATAAGTTTAAAAACCCCAAACACCAAGCTACTATCCTGTCATATATTACTTTTATCTAGAATCCTACCATGAGACACGTAGCATAAGTGTCAACACTTGTAAAGTTTTAATGATGTAAGATATGTAAGATAAAGTTATTCATTAAATGATAAAATGGTAATTCTGTTACACCTTGATGTCTGATGATATCAAAACTTAACATTGTTTCTCAATCCCATTAGTTTTATTATATTCAACTCTAAATACATGCCTCATACCTTTGAAACACTTATGCAACAACAAAGATCCTCGACTGATAATATGGGCATCTATGCAATTAATGTCTCATTATTCTTCCCGTTGCTTCTTATGATTTTGAGAAATCATATCATTTTCTACACATCACCATTTTGATATCATGTTTTATGCTTAGGTAGGATGATTTGACGCTTCTTCATTTGAATAAGGAAATTATAAACCTCCAAACTATGAATTTATAAATTCTCAGTTACAAGGATTTGGACGCTTCTCTTTGTAAGGGACAAATTATAAATAAGTAGGCTT
>BQNB010114269.1:0-19037 GCA_026074375.1 Tanacetum coccineum
ACACTAGTATTTGCACAAAAGTTCGGTTCGTTTTAAACTTAACCCCTTTGACAAGAAAAATTCTTTGTGCATTATATTTAGTCACTATTTTATATGCTCTTCACTCTTTTGATCTTCAATTCATATATGATTATATGCCAAAATTATGTGAAATAGTTTTATCCTACAACTTGTCATATATGTAGAATGTTGAATGCTTGCTTGCTATGTGCTAAAAAATCTTAATTGCCATAAAAGGATGGACTTGCTGCAAATTAACCACCAAAACAGAAACTCTCACATAAAATTTTGAGAAAAATCAATTTTTGGAAAATCTAGGAAATGGCAGTAGGCGGCCCCCTTAATTTTAAGGGGACCGACCCCTAATTAAGGGGACCGGCCTAAACAGTAACGGGTAAAATAGTATTTTTCATCCCTTTTTGACCAGATACCCTCTAGACTTAGCTACTATTTCCTAAACTCACAAACATTTCTTAGATTTGATCCTTTAAATGTTCATTATTCCTTATTTAAACCTTTCCACCACTATAAATACATTCTCAACCATCATCATCATAATCATCCTCACCAATGACATCTCCTAATAAACACACATCCAAACCATCAAGGGTAGCCAAAATGAGTGTGAAACCTATTTGAAGGAAGAAACTAAACCCTTGTACCACATCTAATGAGCTCAATGTAAGTTCACCTTCACCAATACCAAAACCTCTCACATCCTCCATTTCCCATCTCACCCATCACTTCATATGTTACTCACACTCAAGCTCCACCTCAAAGTGACAACCAAACTCCTTACATTAAGGACACTCCCACATCACCACAAGTTGTCTTACATACTCAACTTCCTATCTCATCCATCAACTCACATGTTACTCGCACTCAAGCTCCACCTCAAAGTGACAACCAAACTCCTTACATTAAGGACACTCCCACATCACCACAAGATGTCTCACATCCTCAACTTCCTATATCACCCATCAACTCACATTTTACTCACACTCAAGCTCTACCTCAAAGTGACATCCAAACTCAACACACACCACCTATATCTCCAAGTAGAGAAAGCCTAGTTGATGACATTAATCAACTACAAGACCTATCAAACCTCTTAGCCATGCATCTCTCTCAACAACAAAACAACATTCCCTCATTACCTTATGGTATGTGTTTAATTACACATACCTTTTACCTTTAAAATTGACCCTAAACGACCAAAAATGCACATAAAATGCCATAAATATGCCTGTTTTTATGTTTGTCCTGTGCAGGTAGTGGATATTCACTAAAGGACAAAAACAAAGCTAAACCAGACAATACTGAGTACGGATTTGGAAAGAGCGCAAAAAACTGAGGCCAAGGTTTCAAAAAGGATTGAAAACGGAGCTAAAACGGAAATTTCCGGATCGACTCGATAACGTTTGAGCATTTAATGAAGTCAAGACGAAGTCAAAGTCAACCTCGGGATATGGCGTTGAAAAGAGCATCAAAAACCAAGCCTGAAAATGTAAACTTCTAAAAGTGGGCCCACCCGTACCCACCTAGTGGGCCGGGTCAGCCCACTTATATATAAAAAGCCCAAAATCCCAATACCCCTTTTATAACTAAACTCGGCCCAACTCAAAGAAAAGGCCCACTTCCCTTAACCAATTTAACAGCCCAAGTATATGGACGTTAAGTGTTTTCTAGTCACATGGACCAACCATGCATTTACCCTTATCACCCTCAAGGGCCATTCTTGCCATATCCTTAAAACTCAGTTACACCACAAGGACTGTGGGTGTAAATGAAAGACACACCTTGAGGGATGACTCTTGCCAAATCCTAAAAATGTTAACACACCACAAGGACCATGGCTGCAATCCTACAATACAATTTGAGGGGCCATAATTGCCCTTTCATAAAACCCTTCACCCAGTTACACTTAACTAAATTTACCCGCCCAAAAAAATACACTGTACTTCTCCTTCACGTGTAGCCTGCAACACCACGACAAAGCTTCACCTCACCCCAAAACATCACCATCTCACCTTCACCTCACCTTAACCCCACTAACATACACGTTGGCAATCCTAGGGGTTTTAATTGGTCAAGGCGAATCAAGGGTTTGGATCATTTTGATTGGGGGCCAAGTATTTTGAAGGGTCAGATGGTGCTTTGGTTTTCTCTCAGCCAACTAACACAAGTAGCACAATGGATTGAAGACAAGCAGCCTATATAAAGAGATAAAGACAGAAGAAGTAGTAATGTAGGAAGAGGAAAAAATAGTTCAGCTTATTTGTATCTTAATTATTGTCTTTTAAGTTTAAAAAAAACCTTGTAATCTTTCAGTTTTATGAAAATCTCAGTTTAAGTTCTTTTTTTTATAAAATTTTGTCCAATTTACTTACATTACTGCTTGTCTAACTTTATTTATCTTAAGTGTTCAATTGATATATTAAAGTGCTTATATGGGCTCATTCTTCATTTACTTTGAGCTTTCTTAAAGATTCTAAACCTTTTCAAATCTTAAAATGCAAATTAAATTTTTTAAGGGGTGTTTGGCATATGGTCTCAAAACGGGTAAAAATGGGCATAAACTTTTTCTTGGTCATTAAAACAGTTTTTATGAGCTTACATGAAGCCTTACAGTTAGTTTTGAAAAGTTAGAATTGGATTTGCTAAGTTTTGAGCTTGTGTTGAAATCTGCAAGTTCAGGAAATTTCCAAACAGTTGGTGGGTCAAATTTTCTTATAAATGTAATTTGAGTTGATCTTTTTTGTGTTAAATGCATGCCAAATGCATTGTTAGCATCTGTCTTAAATGGATAAACTTAGGAAAGGCTTTTGGTAGTTTTGAATGAAACTAGTTTAGTGTATTGACTTGTAAGTGTATGCTTGTCTAATCTGTCCCTTTAAGATGTGCTTTTTCTCAGCTTATATGTTGGCTAAATCCCTTATCCTTGACTTATTAGAGAAGTTAGTTGTACCATCTAGAAGTATGCCCCAATTTCAGCTTCTAGCATCTAGGTTAAGTCCATTAATTCTAGCCTAAATATGGGTCTGCAAGTAGCTAGTCAACCCTTCTGTCCCATTTTTTTTTTCAATCTTTTTTCAGTTTTATTTGTGCCTTCCAGCTTATTTTAGTTACTTATTTTTGATCTTTTAAGCATCATTAGTTTTAGCTAACAGTGTGGTTTGGCTTATGTGTTTTTACAAATGCTTAATGAGGTCTTAATGAGCCCACAGTTAGCTCTATTAGTCATTTAGTCTAAAAAGAAAAGGGAAAATCTGTCCATTTCTTGTCAGCTTATTTCCATGTTTTCCAGCTTTTCTTTGCTTTTTTTCATTCCTTTAAGTGCTTATTAGTAGTCATAGATTAGGAGTTTTCAGCTTGTTGCATTTCATTTAGCTTATGGTGTCATAAAATCCAGTACAACCTTAGCAAAAAGTCATATAGCTTTTAAGCAAAACTGTCAGTTTGTTTTAGCTTATATCTGGCTTATTTGAAGTTTTCATAGAAAGTCCCTTTTATAAAAATGCTTATTATTGCTTCTAGTTTAAGTTTGTAAAAAGAAAAAGTTAAAAAAAATGTTTGATAAAAAAGGAGAGGCACAGGGGTCGAACCTGTGACCTCTCCCTTGTATAGCCCACGCCTCACACACCACACATAACACCAACTGCCCTAGGGTCTTTTTCAGTTTAAACCATGCATTACCTTATTTATATATGCACTTTTCCAGTTTTGCTTAATTTGCCTTATTTGCTTATTTAACTGCCTATTTGATCGACTTTTTCCAAGTTCTTATTTTTCTTGTATTCTTCATAAGTTAAGCTATTTTCTGTAATTTTTTTATAATTTTTATAATTCATTTACTATTTTTAATCATTTATTTTCTTTAAAACTGTTTTTAAATCATAATAAATTAAATAAAAGTCAAAAAAATAAAATTCTTTTTTTTAAAATTTTCTTTTATCGTTTAGGACCTAGGAAAAATAAATTGGCTTTCGTAGGGTTATTTTTGCAACCTTTGGTTTTTCAAAGAACGGGATTCGATCCCGTTCTTGTTTTCGTTGCGTTTTTAGCTTTAAACATCTCCGTTTTTTTATCTAGTTTTTTTATTCTTCCTTTTTAGTCACTATTAGCTTATCCAAACTAAAATTTTCACTTTAGGTTTTAATTTTGATTAATTTAGGTTTTTAGTCGCGTTCGTTTTCATTTTCGCGTTTTATCTTTAATTGCCTTTAATTGCATGTTCCCGTAGACTTAGGTTTTCCTTTTAAGCCTTTATTTATGTTTCCCGTAGAATTTTAAGTTATTTAAATGCCTTTTTATGCTTTCCCGTAGTTTTAGGTTTAAATTCGGCACCACCGTCGGGGAATAGTTAGGTATTGATCATAGTTTAGCTTAGTTCTACTTGCTTGAATCCTTTCAAGTAAGATTTAATTCTCGCATATTAGCTTTCTTGTAGTCTATCTTTTCTTTGTGTGTTTGTTCATAATTTCCATTGACTATTCCATTCTCCATCATGAAAAATGCGAATCTATCTTGTTCCACCTCTAATAGGGAGTTTCTTGACCCAATGAAAAAGAAAGAAATTGAGTCATGGCTTGTGGATAGTAGGATCATTGACTCATTGGACGGGTCAAATGAAATTGAACACTTTGATACCTTCCCGACCATGAAGGAATTAGAATATCACAATTGGCTTTTAAAATACCCAAAACCATCATGGGTAAAGGCAAAGATAAGAACCGAAAATTTTAATAACGTTAAGATCTCTTGCAAGATAGGTCACTTCCTTAAAAGACAAGCCTACATTGATTTAGAATCTCCAATTAATGTTATGTCTAAGCAACACTACAATAAGATCATGAATAAAGGGCTAGATTCGAGACTAAAACCATCCAACCCTAGTAAGAACAGCAACTTTCTGTAGAAGAGTCCAAAAGGGTTAAAAGTTTTCATAGGAAATTTCACATACGAATGTGATTTCATGATTTTGGAAGATACCACTAGTATTATAGATCGCCACCTCGGAGAAGTAGTCTTTGGAAAACCATTTGCAAGGAACACTAGTCTCATCTATGATCAGGAAGAGGGAACGGTTACTTTCAAAAATAACGACGAGAAAATTACATTTAAGATGCCTCATAAGATGGAAACGTTTAACCAAATAAACTTTAACGACATAAATACCGATTCCATACCACCCTTTGTCCTTGGGAGTAACGATGACCGTGGGAAAACCTATTACTCGGATAGTATGACCTTAGGACCTGAGTAAAAGGAAGATGAAAGTATAAGTAAGGAAATTCGACACCTAATGAAATTGGAAAGAGAGGCCAAGAGACACAAAGGAGAAGTCACGTAAGGACGTGAGACTTCGAGTTTAGCTACAAGACTCGTTAATAAAGAAAAGCGCTTCTTGAGAGGCAACCCAATTTACTTTTCCACATATTAAGAGTGTCATGTGTGTTTTAATTCTTCATAGTTTGTTTTATTATGTTTGAACTATCTTGTAATCATGCTTTGTTTGTCTTTAACTTCGTCTTAATTTCAATCAAAGGTATTTTGCAAACAATAAGTGTAGGGGAATTTATCCGGCTTTTGAGCTAAATTCAAACATGATAAATGAATTGTTTAGACTAATTTGCGTCAGTTTCGAGTCATATGATTGAATTGTTAAATCTCAGGTTTTGTACAGCCATTTATATAGGAATTAACTTATGGAATCAAGTGCAGGAAATTTTTCATCAAAAACAAAAATTTCATTTTCACAGACTGTGGAGACGGCGTCACGATTAACACGTAACGCCGTCACCACAACACCTGTGACGGGGTCACCACAACCCTGACAGCGTCAAACGTCCAGGTTCCTAAAACTTAAAGTTTTTAATTATTATTGAAAATAAAACGTGCACGACATTTAATATATTTATTCTTACGTTATAAACCTGCAAAACCTAATGAGTTTAACAATTCTTTCATCCTATCTATCGAGTCGAACCCTAAATTCATATTGTATATTGGTAAATCGCACATTTTATGATTGGTATAGTTGTCTTTATCTTTGATTACAGGTTATATTTGATGAGAAGAAGCTTGGAAGTTCTTAGGAAGTTTCATTAGACGATTCTCGAAGGACGATTTAACCGGTTATCGCATCTTTCTTCTCCATTATTAAGCAAACCAGGGGAGTACTAGTTTCTTTTCCTTATTTTCTTTACCCTTTATATGTTTTAACGGGTACTTCTAGAGAACATTGGGGACAATGTTCAACTTAAGTGTAAGGGGAATAAGCCTTAGAAACTATTCTTTCATTTGCCATTTGTCTTGTCCTTAAAAAGATGGGTAATATATCAAAACATAGCTTAAAAGGGCGATTTTTACCAAAATTTAAAACTTTTTATGACACACACCAATGAAAACTGAGTATTACTAGCGTCCCATGGATAGGAATTTATATGACTAGCACAAAAACCCTCAAAAATGGCCACCACCCACAATGTTTAGGTTCGCCCTAATAAATTATACCTTTAGCTTGTTTTGAATTAAGGAGTGAGCAAATCATGTGTGTCTAATCCGTCGTTTACAGCTATGTGTCTGCATAGTTTGTCGCCTTTTCTGGAACATTGGTATCGGTTATTTTAGGATTATGAGAGTGTGCCAATAGCATATTAAATTCTAGAACTTGTTTTGTGATGCATCCTGAGACCGCATAGTAAGTATTAGGATTTGCTTGATAAGAGGCATTAGGATTAACCCATTGGGGGTTTTAAAACCTTTAATTGTTATGAAGGTCATAACCGATCATATAACTAATCCCATACCCTTTCCATACTGGCACCTTTATTGCCGGATACCCTAACAACCCTTTGAGCTATCCTTTTTAATGGTTCTCGTAATTTTCTGGTTAATCCGGACTATTAATGAATAAAAAAAAAAAAAAAAATGAAAAGCCTAAAAAAAAAAAAAAAAAAAAAAAAAAAGGACAATGTCAACCCTTAACCCAATCGTTACACCCAAATCGCCTTAGCCTACCTTTTATGTAATCATTTTTAGTACATTATTGTGTTTAACCCAAGTTAATTATTTGAGTACACGGTTGCTAAGCCCTTATCCATATATATATAGTTTTGGGACGATTGGGATTCATGGTATTATTTATTTCATGGAAGAATGGGGAAGAAAAGTTAAGTCAATACCCCCATATATTTGTTAGATGATCTCCATGTTATATTGATCCACCTCAAATTAGGTCATTAGTTAGATTGTAAATATCGAGCATGTAAAAGCTCAAGTATAGGGGTACGTATTATAAACCCCATGTGATGTATTATGTTATTCAAAAAATGAAAAAAAGAAAGAGATTGATGTAGAGTTGTGTAAAGTTTGTATATCTTTGTCCGAGTCTTGGCTTAGCAACCAAACCAGCGTTTATTCGTGTAAATAATTAGCTAACCCTTCCACTCTAAATTCACCCAAAGCCACCAAAATGTATCCCATCCGTTTTTGTTTCCATTATATGTTATCCTACACCTACACCCCATAACCCTTTATAAAAGACCTCTTAGATAGTAATGAATAATACTTGCACCTAGCGGTGGAGGTTTGATCCTTTACCAAGCCTATGGTAATTTATATGCTATGACAGGTAATGAGTGTTGATTTTCCGTTTCCCTCATATGTTATAATTTATTATACAACCGAGTGAAAGAGAGAATCCCCAAACACTTATGTGAGGTGCTAGTATATATTTTCCGTGCTCTTAATTACGAGGTCTAGGAGGTTGTGTTGTAAAATATGTTTAAAGAGTAGGTAAAATAACCCCTCATATTGTTATTGTCTAGGTAGAAAAGCCCATTTGCTTGAGGACAAGCAAATCCCAAGTGTAGGGGTATTTGATGAGGTGTCATTTTATACACTTTTTCGGGGTCGTTTAACCCCCTAAATCGTGCATTTATGCCCAAAATAGGTACTTAATCGTTCCTTTTCAGGTATTTCTCATTTGGAAGGCATTTGGAAGAATTACACGTGACTTGGGCTCATTTGGAGAAGAAACGGACAAGACTACGGACCTACACCAACATTGATCAAGAATTTCTCTACAGTGGCTGGAGACGGCGTCACAGATACAACGTGACGCCGTCACCACGAAGATCAAGACGGCGTCACATGATTCCACGACGGCGTCAAAGCATACGACCCAGCCCATTATCTAGAATATTCTCTTTCATGATGGCGTCACGATTAAAATGTGACGCCGTCACAGCGTTTTTCCTATATATACAAACCCGAATTTAGGGTTTTGAGTGTGTAACTTTAGAATAAAAAGAGGGTACGAACCCTAGTTCGTTTAGCAGCCATAGAACGATTTTAAACCTAAAACCTATATACCACTTCTAATTCAAGTTTTTAATCAAGTAAGTTTACTTAAACTTTTCATAGTCTATGTGTTGTTTGATTATTGTTCTTAGCTTTATCTTTAAACATCCTGTTAAACCTCCTATTAAGTTTATTTATATTTATGAAAACCTAGAAACATAATCTTAGTGGAGTTGCTTCTTGTGATGTATGTGCATGGTTATTCTTAAAAACCACTTCGTTGTCCGTATCACTGTTGATATGTCTAGGAAAACGTAATTGTGTAGAAAAGGATACCATCGGGTAACAGTCTTCATACTACCTTGCCCCCTAATATGGTTGATCCACTCTTAATATATTTCACATGCACTTAGTGTACTCCTAGGGGCCGTGTAATAGTCTTCATACTACCTTGCATGTGCGTTGCTCTAGCGGCATACTAAGTAGACGGCGGGTTCGTGTAATTCATTCATGCTTTAAGAAATAGTTACACAGATCATCACAAGTGTGATAAGGAAACAACACTAGGAGAAGCAATCTAGGGAGTAATACATGATAATTTAAACACAGTCTTTTATCTATTGTTATCACTAGTATCCTAGTTAATATTTAGTTTAAACAGCTAAAACCAAACCTCTCTCCAATTATATGATTTACTTGCTTTCCATAAAATATAAAAATACAAAAATAATCTTCTCTCAACCTTTAGAATTCTGTTAGACCGTGATCAAGCCTTCCCAACCTATTCCTCGAGTGAACGATAAACAACCCCGATCTGCCTAACTACAACACAACATTCTAGGTGCAAACACCGGCCAAGGGAGTTGTAAACCTTCTTGTGTAAAGAAGTCCTACACGACCGCACGAACAACTATAGAATCGATTAGATAACATGTTCCTCCTCCTATACAAAAGAATATATATGTTGTTTTGTAATAGAACAAATGAATCTAATAGAAAAATGTAACATGTAAATCAATGTTCAAATAGTGATGAATGAATCATTAACCATTGACTTGAACGATACACAGATAGATCCCCCCCAACCATTTAAAATCAGCTAAAGATGATGTTTTTGAAAAAGAAGATATTTAAGTCTTGAATTGAATCACTAGCATTTGTGATCGTAATAGAAAAGTAACGTTTTGAAAACAAATTTTTCTCAACAAACTCAAAAAAAAAGATTAAATAATCACATTGCATTTTCTAAAAATAAGTTAGACACCTACAAAAAAAGATCTCTAAAAATATGAAAAAAACATCAGTGAAATTGTGGATTTGGAAAAAGCCAAAAAGGAACTTGAAAATATTGTTTTTAAAGTTGGTCAATCTGCTCAAACAATGCACATGCTAGCCAAACCTTAAAATTTTTATGATGAAACACATAAGACAGCTCTTGGTTATCAAAATCCTTTGTATCTTTCTCAAGCTCGACGGAAACAACCTGCATTATATAATGGAACTGTCTTGATTGATAAACATAATCTTATATCTGTGTGTGATTCTGAGGAAACTTTGATACTTGCTAAAGTGAGTCGGTTGAAAATGCTTGAAAAACAAACTGTTGTTAACACTAAACCCATGGATTACTCCAAATTAAACAAACTCTATGAGTATTTTTTTCCACAAACACAATTGTCAGCAGAACACCTATATTGGTCTTCAACACCAAGTCCTCCTGAAAATGTTTCAAAACCTACTAAAGTTTTTCCTAAAAAACTTCCCCTCAAACCAGACAATACTCCAAAAAAACTTAAAATCATGAACCGATTCTCACAACTTTGATGACTGCAAAAAAGAGAATAAACTTAATGTCTCTTATGAGATTGTATCTGAGAGCAATCTAATATAAGCGGACTTTTAAACAAAGATTCAACATTTTTTCTATAAAACCTAACAGAAACTTTTCAAACATTTTGAAAAGGATTCATTGCCGAGTACCAAAAAGAAAGATAATTTTTGAACAAATAGAAAACGAGTGATCAATTTTTCCATGCAAAGAAATGTTTGAAATTAAAACGAAAACAACTTTTAATCAACATGACTGACTCTTTAGAAGAAATATCGCTAGTATATTATGTGCACTTACTTGCCCCGTTCGTTGAAAGAAGTTGATAAATTAGGAAATGTAAAAGTCTCAACATTGCTTTTAAGATCTTCAAGAATCAAACAAAGTCATTAATGGAAATGAGAGAGTTTAGCAAAACTTAGGAATACATCAATTTTCTTTGCATTGCTTTTCAAAATCACAAAGAAAAAATATAATGATTCCTCGAACAAACAATAATAAACATTTGTTACAAGCAAATCAATAACACAATCTTTTAAGAAAAAGATCTAACAGTCTGATGTAATACAAATTACACTAATCACTGAGTTGAAACATATTAGCTCAAAGACCAAAAGACTCAGTGGTGAAATTACTGCTTATGATTCAGATTCAGAAAATAGAGGATGAGAACGTGTCTCTAGCTTTTCAGGTTTCTTCCTTAGTTAAGGAAAGAGAACATATTAAGTTAGAATATAAGAAGCTGTATGATTCAATCAAGCAGACACAGGCAAAAACCAACTTCAGGAAAGTTTTTTGAACCACAAATGAATCAAAATGGTATAAGTGTGAATACTAATCTATACTTTCAACTTCAGGAACTAAAATTTATTCAGTAACTCTGCTTCCTATATTAAAGGTTATTCCTAAAGTTGTTGGGAAAAATGATTTATCAAAATCAGTCACTTCACACTTGACTACCAATAAGATAATTGAAAAATGCATAATAGTTCTTGCCCCAGGTTTTCTTAAGACTGAGTCTGAACCATCAATAGCTACTCAAACTATAAGGGCTTGGTGCATAAAGAATATCAGAAAGTCACTAAAGAGCAAGTAGCAACACAACCACGAATTCTTAAAAAGCTAGAGCTTAAAACCTTTTAGATAAACATATAGGTCCATGCCTTTAAGTTTGATGAAGAATTCAGAACTTTTAGTGTATGTTAGTGCCTCATGCCCTTTAGTCACTAAAGCGAAATGAAAAGTGAGCGCACCACTACAACCATAGAAAGAACAAATAAGCCTACGGATGCGATCTAGAACAAAATAGACCATTAAGCACACTAAAGCAATCATTAAACATAACACTCGAAAGACTGACAACAACTTGTTGCCTTTTACAGGAAGAGTAACCTTTACTAATGCTAGCGGATCAAAGCCTAAGAGCAATACAAAGAATGATAGGATCCCGTAACCATCAAGTAGAAGCCCACCATAGGAAGTTTAAGTCTAGTGCTAATAAGAACAATTATGTTTTAGAATTGTAATGCTAATTGTTAAGATGTTTCTTTGCAAGAATTATGATATTATTTGCTTATCTTGTATCGAATGTTTGTTTTTTGCAAATCATGATGCTTGTGTTGTGCAATATCTTAAGAAAATGGAAAAACGTAAAGTGACTAAATCCGCAAAACAAAAAGTTAAAAGTGAATGGAAACCAACAGGACGGATCTTTAAAATTGTAGGACTTAAATGGATACCCACTGGTAGGAAAACCGTGCCCCCTTCTTCTTCTAATGACACGTCTGCCATAATTTTACTTCTTGGGCATATGTTAACAACTACAGTAATTCTGGCTAATGTACCCTGTCTTAAACTAAGTCTTAGATATGCCAATACCTGGGAATCACTCTCAAAATGCACGTTAAATATGAAATTTCATCCATTTAATTTACATATTTTTTGGAATTAAGAAAATTATTCAGGATGAAGAACTTCCACCTTGGAAGTTCGACTATCTAAGAGTCACTTAGGTTTACTAACAACCCGGAACCCAATCAAATGTTGGGGATCCGCCCTTTTGTAAATATTTTTTCTTCTTTCTTTTTGTGCAGATTGTAGAAATTATTCTTGGTAACCATTCTCCATTTCAGGTCAATTAACGACTCCTATAATTCCGTTCCACTATTATTTATTTTTGGTCCGATACGCAAATTTACTTTTAATTTAAAACTTTTAAGCTAAATCGCGTATACAAGAAATAAATCATTAAATGTAAAACGTCACCAAATAAATTAGAGGTTTACATCAATCAAGTGTCAATAATATAAAGATAATTATTAACTTTGCGTATATATTTATCGGACACTAAAAAATTACTTTCGCAATAAAATAAAACATTTGGAACAACAATAAGAAGTTAAAAATAACACCCCGAAAATACCAAGCTTACCTAGACTCAACCAATACCCACTTTTAAACCTAAACACAAAAATTTAATCAATTCTTTTGTGTAAATTACCCACTATGGCCGAATATTAGGCATAAGATCAAGTAAAAACCCTTAAAGGATCTGCTAAGTATTGTACAAACCTCTTTAATTAATGCTAGTCCTAATGTTTCCAGTTAACAAATACCAATGATAAAGACCACTTCGGATCCCATTTGCTTCTCTATGCCGCGGATACATGCATGTATTTACACAAAACCTTAAGATTTCCATATCTTAGGTAATCTTGTACTTGGATTATGCAATTAAGGAATGTACTTAAGTTGTTTTAACAAAACAATGTGCGGTTAACTAGAAATTGCAAAATCAATAGATATAGCCGGTATTTGGTTTGTTAGTACCTAGGAAGGTTACTGCCACTAGCCCTATCAATACACAACACACTCTTTTACACTTTTACACTCTTAGCACTCACACAATCTCAAATAAGTAAACATATACCCTCTTCCTTTACGTCGAGTCCTAAACTGCAAACATACTTCATCACCATCCATTTCGAACCAACAAATATCCACTAGGGTTTGTATACGAGGCCACAAGGGATTAGCCGAGCTAATGTTGGGTGTACACTAAGCTTTGGAGTTTTGGGTTAATAAAATTGGTCGTGTAATCGAACGTGGTTGTCGTATTTCTCGCACACGACGTCGAAAACAAAGTCTTAAAGACCTTTGTAAGTCACATTCGAAACCCATACCATTCGTAACTATACTACTTATTGTTAACAAGACAATGTGACATTGTTGAATATAAAAAGAAAGTTAACATAGGTTCATGCATATTCAATATACGAAAACGAAGCGACATAACGCGATGTCATTATGTATATACGACTTGTGTGGTGAAGAATATAAAGGAACACACAATATGCGAGTTAATGACAAGTTAGGGTTTAAAACCTTTCATTATATGAGAACTTGAAACATCAACGCGGACAAAACCCTTATACACAAATTGAAATAAAAACCACACGTAACTTATCGTAAAACAATACTATGCATGGGAAGGTAATAGAGATGTTAGTAAAGCACTTGTAGTAAAACCGAGCGTATATATAATGTTAAAAAACCACGACAAGTAACAGAGTAGGCAATTTTCTTCGAAACATACATGTTGCTAGAAAGAGTATCGGGCCCAACCGGCCCAAACAGTGGAAACCCGTAGCTCGTCATAAGCTCATTCGAGCTTATTGTTAGACTAGGAAGCTTATAGAACTTGTATAACTCAAGTGTATATGGAATAAACACCTAATGGGCCTAGTTAGCCCAAGGCCACATAATACGGAACCAAACGGCCCAATAAGTCAACCTGATGGGCCACAACTAATTATAAGCTCCGACGAGCTTATTTAAGATCCTACGAATAATTTAGAACCATGGGCTTAAGTAATGAACAATATTTTGTTAAAACCCATGTATCTTTTTAAACTACCACATTTAGTAGTCGTTCTCAAAGTCCTGTGCTATTGATCTATGAAAGTAACGCCTTCGATATTTCAACATTTCCGGCTGAAACCCAGATTTGGCGGTGTTACAAATTGGTATCTAGAGCCGAGTTATACGAGAACCAAGGTCAAAAGTTTTAATCTGACGATAACCGATTTTTCAAAAACACTGTTCACAAATGGGATTTTGCACGGACATACATACATTAACTTGTTAGCATCTAGCACATATATTCTACATGATGCACACACATTTAATGCAATAGTAATATACTAAGTGCTTACATAATTGATATATCCGTATATAAACTATACTACGTATATTACTATAAGACTCTTATAATTAAAACATGCCGATCTCTCTTATAAGTAATACTTATATAAGTTATTTTTGCTTTTGCATCAGTCATGTCTTATGCGTCATCTGCGGTACTACACTTTTCGTACATAACCGATTTCTGACAAGGCATAGCCTTATGTGAGCCACCACCGATGAGGAGATTATCCTGATGAGGTTCTCCCACGAGCATATTGTATACGGATAAGATGGACTCCTCGATCAGGAGCCCGTAGCCCAACCCAACAAGCAAGAATACATACCAGCCTATAGGGATCCACAGACACCCCTGAAAACCGGCCAGTTCCTCAAGACGAAGAGAGGATATCGTGTGGCCTAAAAATTGTCGTCAACAGGCACAAGATCCTGATTATTGCCAGAGCCTGTATACCCTAGTATAAACCATGAGTCTACATGTTTTCCCATCTGTAGAGCAAAATTATTTGTATTATTTTAAGGATTTACAAAAAACATTACCACCATTTGATTCACATACTGCTGAGTCACCCTGGTATATTACTGAGTCCCGAATCCGAGGAAGATCCAAAGGAGTAAGATGATGATGAGACAGAGGATGGACCGGTTGACTATTCCTAATGGACGGGGTAGAAAGATGGAGATGATTGGATGACAGGCGATTCATCAGGGGATGACGCCGATGTGGAGGATGAGGATGATGAGTACCGAGGAGACGAGAGGAGGAACACCATTAGCGTCCGACCGAGACCTCTGCAATAGTTAGTACCAACTATAGAGCCGGTTACCCCACCTGAGGGAACATAGCCTATTATACTCACCATCACTCCACTAAGCTTGATCTGACATTACTAAGTTGGGCTAAGGATTTACGGTCCGCCCTTTAGGCCTTTCCATATCCCACCCTTCCGCCAGAGGCAGAGGTTGCGAGACTTCTACCATGAACTACTCCCAATCACCATCATCTCCTCTATATACCTATCTTACTATCACCACCCCTGCAGGAGAGAGCGCCTTCTCAGGAGCAACGGCCCCGACCTGCACTATACATCACCACCCTACGCCCACCCGGCCATACACTAATACTACCACTCATTTACTACCACATCAGTCTCTGGGTATCCAACCCAAATCTAGACACTCTACTTAATTCATACAACATTATCTCCCACTTGAGGCGAGGGAGGGGCAAGTGGCCCCTTATGATGCCGTTTAACTGCCTATAACTTAATCACACCCAACTGCCCGCCCCACTAAACTACTTTCCGCCTCCACGCATTATACCATCACCCACCCTCCCACTACCAACCACCACTACCACCACTTACCAACCAACTCTATAACATACCACCCTCACCAAACCAACGCATAATCCTCCTACACCCAAACCACTCCACAAACTACCGGCCACCACACAACCCCGACCAACCGACCAATCACCTAAATCAACAACAAACAACACTGAAAACAAAACCACCACAACCCATAAATACTTAATAACCTGTTACCTAGGATGTTGTTTCCCGAAGTCTACTGCCACCAATCGCAAGGAGTGTGTTTGTCCACATCTAGCACCATATGAGAATCGAGGAGAGTGTCAACTATCTAACTACTCTTAGCCCCGAAAACAATCCATAGGTCGAGGTATTAGATTATATGTGTTTGTCACATCATCGTAGATGGCTGAAGCGTGATGGTAGGGGATTAAGAGTTGGGTAATAGGTTTAGATACATGGGGTAGAATTCAAATCCGACATCGCAATTTTTACAAATTCCCTAGGTAGCAACCTAGCCCGTTTGGGAAGGTCAAAACCAGGGTTACAGATCCTTGCTGAGCTCCATGAGACGTGATACATAGGACTTGTATCTTTATATTATATAATTAGAGGATTCCCTTAGGATGGTAGAACCCTTTCATTTTCGAGATACAAACAAAGCGCGTTCGCTAGTGTGGACTCACAAGCGGGGGACTATTTAACATAAGGTATGGTAAAGGATGGACTATCGCTAAGCAACATTAAGGATCAATGAGGTCAATACTAGGGTTACAGAGCTTGCTGAGCTCCATGAGCATGATACGCAGGACTTGTATGCCTTACTAGAGGATGCTCAAGATAGTAGGTCTCGTATATCACAGCGTGTCGCTATGGACTCACAGCGGGTCGACTTACTTATGGGGGATAGGATGACTCTCCAGGAGATAGAATAGATGGTGAAGGAGGAGGCCTATGCTTCCCGAGAGGCTTGGGCTCACTCGATAGGATTGAGTCAGACGACCCATCAGGAGCTTCAGACCCATCGTGATCATGTGTATGCACACGAGACTCATATCAAGGCACATCAGGCACAGCTACAGCTGCAGAGTACTCTTATTCAGACACATCACCAGGAGTATGAGACTCGTTTTTAGACACAGCAGGCTGAGATAGCAGTGCTTCAAGAGTCTGACTATAGGCGCCAGGTACATATGGCAGAGACTCTCCGAGTGATGAGAGACATGAGACGAGAGATGAGTAACATGCAGGCTGAGTTGTTGGCATACCAAGAGCAGCAGGGGAGAGCTAGACGGCCAAGACCAGATGCTAGGATTCCAGATCACCAGGATGCTTCGGGGGATGCTGACAGTCACGTCTAGTGATTTATGTTATTTTATCTTGCTAGGTCATTGTACAGGCATGTTAAGTATTAGGGGTTTTCCCCGCTAGCATAGCCTTAGATTTTTTTTATTGTATTTTGTGTACCAACAACTATTTCATGTAAAATTTTCCAAGTTATAAATGAAATAGATGTGTTTATGTTATATACCTCTCTTGTGTTGTTGTCTCATCTGTACATTATTATATTCTGTCATGATTATAACCTCACGTTTTGTCTTTTGTAATCTAGACAAATCATGGCACCTACGACCAGACGAGGACAGAATACCCCTACTGACAACACCAACCCAAACAACATGACTCCAGAATCCGTCCAAGCTATGATTGATCAAGCTCTTCAGCGAAACTCCACCAATGGAGACGCAAGCCACAGTTCGCACGGGGATGACCGAAGGAATGTGCAAACTGCACGCCCTTGTTACTACGCTGACTTTATGAAATGTCAACCTTTGAACTTCAAAGGAACTGAAGGCGTGGTCGGTTTAACTCGGTGGATTGAAAAGATGGAGTCAGTTTTCAATATCAGTGGTTGTGCGATTGAGAATCAGGTAAAGTTTGCCACCTGCACTCTGTTAGGTGCTGCTTTGACTTGGTGGAACGGTCAGATAAGAACTTTAGGTCCCGAGGCATATGCAATGACTTGGGAAGGACTCAAGAAGAAAATGACGGACAAGTATTGTCCACTGGGTGAGATCCAGAAACTAGAAATTGAGTTGTGGAACCTAAAGGTCAAAGGGAACGATGTTCCAGCATACACTGAACGTTTCCAAGAGCTAACCCTGATATGTACCAAGTTTTGTGCTAATGAAACTGAGAAGATCAACAAGTACATCCGTGGACTTCCTGATAACATCTATGGGAATGTGAAGTCTTCCAAGCCCAAGACGTTGGATGAGACGATTGAGTTGGCCAACGACTTGATGGATCAGAAACTCCGTACCTATGCGGAAAAGTCTGATAACAAGAGGAAGGCGGATGATTCATCCAGAAACAACCATGGACACCAACAACAACCCTTCAAGAAGCAGAATGTAGCCAAGGTCTACAATATGGGGACTGGTGAGAAGAAACCCTATGGGGGAAACTTGCCCAAGTGCACCAAGTGCCATTTTCACCACAATGGCCCGTGCACCCAGAAGTGCCACAAGTGCAACAAGGTAGGGCACTTTGCCCGCGATTGCAGGAGTACTGGCAACACAAATGTTGCTAATACTCAGAAGGGCAATGGGGCAGCTCCCAAAGGGAATGGTTGTTTTGAGTGTGGAGCACCAGGGCATTTCAAGAGAGATTGTCCTAAGTTGAAGAATAAGGATGGAGGGAATGGGAATGCACAAGGCTGGGTTTATGCAGTTGGGAATGCAGAGAAGAGAGGGAATGCATCGGGAAACCCGGACTCCAATGTCGTCACGGGTACGTTCCTCTTAAACAACCACTATGCATCTATCTTATTCGACACTGGTGCCGATAGAAGCTTTATATCCACTGCATTTAGTTCCCTGATTAACATCGCCCCAACTCCATTAGAAAATAGTTATGATGTCGAATTAGCTGATGGGAAAATAGTCGGGATAGACACTATTATACGAGGTTGCACTTTAAATTTCTTAGACCATCCGTTCAACATAGATCTAATGCCCGTAGAACTGGGTAGTTTCGATGTCATTATCGGTATGCACTGGTTAAGAAGATGTCAAGCCGTGATTGTGTGCGATGAGAAACTTGTTCAAGTTCCCTATGGGAATGAAACTTTGACTTTTCGTAGCAACAAAAGTAGCAACGGGAGAGAATCTTGGTTGGCAGTTATCTGATGTTTAAAAGCTCAAAAGTACATGTCGAAGGGATGCCATGTCTTTTTGGCGCAGATATCCGCCAAGAAAGAGGAGGACAAGTCGGAAGGAAAACAAATTAAGGACGTACCAATCGTCCAAGACTTTCCTGAAGTGTTTCCCGAGGACTTGCCGGGTCTTCCTCCGGCTCGACCAGTGGAATTCCAAATCGACTTA
>BQNB010114270.1:0-21784 GCA_026074375.1 Tanacetum coccineum
TCATCCGTCATCTTCTCTTTCCATTACCCTTTTATCACCTTTTCCATTTCCTTTAATTAATTATAAGCCATAGCTTAATTTCATCTTTTAAGGGCTTAATTCGTTTGCTTAATTTATGTATATGTTTTTATAAAATTTGTCTCACTATTTTACACTTTCAGTAATTTTTCTAGATTTTTAGGATTAAGTTTGTTATTTTTAATTATTTTTTTGTTAAAATCGTTAAAAAATCATAAAAAATAGAAAAATAATCAAAAAATTAATTTTCTTTTTTATAAAATTTTCTTTTATCATAATTTAGGTTTAGGTATAAAAATTTCGTTTGTAGGCTTAAATTTTAGTGTACTTGCTTATTTGTCCCGTTTTCTTATTCCCGTTAATCGTTTTCGTGCTTAGTTGTTATTTCTTGTGTTATTTTTACTTGTAGAAATAGATAATCAAATCAATCATCGAAACCATTCAAATCGTTGTCCAAATAAAGACAAGGTCTCAATTTCATAAATCTTCGTGGTAAAACGACCCGGTAATCACTTACCGGTTAATATACGTATATATATTATCGTGTGATTTTTCTAACTACCTTTGTCCTCAAGGGTAGTTTGGGAATTTCATCACTATTATATTATATTATACGCGTGTATTATAAATACTATATCAGTGACCTTGAAGATTCAGCAAGTACAGGTCTTCAAAGTCACTCGGGTACAGATCCTTGAAGTCGTTTTCAGCAATAGTATATTCCTGATTATCTGCTCTTCGAAGGACTATCTGCTTCATGTAATCGTACCCGTAAATCGAAAAGACATCAATGCTGACGACACTTAGGATTCTCATGTGAGTCCTGACAATAGCTCTTCGGTTGGTTTCTGCTGAGTGTCGGTCGATGTAGAATTTCTGTCTCCTGAACCACCAGTGGGAGATACCATAAGTTGTAGAAATGTCATACATGCACTCTGCTTTGATCCACATCTGATCTGGAACCATCTGTTCTAGCCCGACATCAGGATAATAAGCAGCTTTCATCTTTGTGATTGACAACGCAATTCTGTCACCCTTGCTGCCAAATCGTAGATAATCCAAGTCTCTGTTGAAGAAGAACTCTGTCTGAATCGTGACGTGACCTGGAGGACCACCCAATGGGAGTGGTCTGCTGACGTTATACCTGAGAAGTCTGTCATCTACTTGATTGGTCAGAAGCTTATGACATTCCTCCATCTGATATTAGAGATCAATCACGTCACGATGGAAGGCTTTGACAACTTCATATGCAGGACCTTCTAAGTGTGCCGGCGTGAGCTCTGTGATTCCTTGCTTCTTGCAGAACCAATCAATAAACACTCCAATATCACCGGTCTGTGAAAGCAGAGAGTTCTCCAGTGGAGGTACGTAGCTGGAGGCTATAGCAGATGCCCAGTTGTGGGTGGGGACAGATAGACTTGATGAGGGAATGGACCAAGCAGGTTCAGGAGTCGCAGGTCTTTCATCTTCGGAGAGAGGTTTAAACCAATCCTGCTTTAGATTAATTTTGGGGATGTGCCGACTGCCGATATCTTCATCATCAGACACCATATCCGGAGCTACAAAGTCTGACTCTTCATGTATAAATACGTCTTTAGGAATAGATGAGGCAGAGGGCTCGAATCTGGAGGTTGTCGTTGTCCAGGCTGTGTATGCAGTAGTAGCAGCTGTCTTGGACAAGCATGGAGCAGCTGAGCCTGGAGACTGATCATCTTCATACTATCGTTCGGGCTATCATAATTAAGAGGTCATGTAGTGACGTATGAGGAGCTAGGACACTTTAAATCGTAAATCCAACAAACTCGTCGATACCCACCCCGAAGAGGCCTCATATATGAAACTCCCTAGTAAAAAATATCACTTGCTTAATACCACATATAAGGGGCTATATAGTTCAATATCATACAATTGTTTTGGTAAAATTGTGTTTAATAAGTAAAAACGTTTATAATTACCGTTTTAGTAAAACTGGCGTAACTTTCACGTTTAGTCGATTTTGACGTTTCTTATGGCCCTCTGTTTCGTATTAAGGACGAGTTATCAAAATTTGACATTTTATATTTTGACCCTTTGATGGAACAGTATTTTTACTGTCACCAACCAGTATAAAGTATTTTAATAGTTTTAAGATCGAAAACCCGGTAAACGTCATAGTTTTATTCGTTATAGCTCCGTTTTTTAGTGATTCTTTCGAGTACAGTCTCGTAATTGAAATTTTATACTTATTTATGAGGTTTAAAAAATAATTATTTCTGGTCATGAACATTAACTTTTATAAAAATAGGTTTTATAAAAGTATTATTTAATCGTAAACTCGACGAAATTCATACGCGTGATTCGTTATTAATAGAAAAATGTAACGATTCTTATCATTTGGAATCCTAAAAATATGTAATAATTTGTTAAAATTGCAAACTGCTGTTTGAAGCAATTTTATAAAAAGTTGTTATAAAAAATCTTTACGACTCCGGTTATTAGACGTAATGAACTTGTTTGTATAACCGTATCTTTTTCGTTATTAAATCCGATTTTTTGAGTTTCTTAAATTTTTGAATCGTCATGAGATGTATAAATTTTTTATATAAATGTCAAATCCACTTTTTGAAAATTGAATTATAAAAACCCCTTAAGAATCCAACTTATACTTTTATTTAAAGCAATTTATGTACTTACTTTTGTAACTTACCACAAGTCTCCATATGTCATAAGTTTTATATGCGATACATATAAATAGTCCTTTAGTTCAGAACCTTTTTGACCAAATGTCTAAGGTAACAAGATTAACAAGTCCATAATAACACTTAAAAATCATAACTTCATTAAGTAAACCCTAATTTACTAGTTTATCCATAATCATTTTTATACATAAGCCAAGTGTGTAAAAGTCTTACAACCATTTTGTAAACTCAATATACCATCCATATAACATGTGTGCAAATCTATAAATCATTGTTACAAGAAAATCCACTTTTAAATGTTAACAGATCCAAAATGTGATTTACTACAATAGCGCCACATCATATACATAAAAACTCATAAAATGACAGTATAAAGGTTTGTAGATAGACCTTATGATGAAATGATGATGAATGAAAAAAAAAAGTGATAAACCCTTTGTTTAGCCTTTAAATCCAAGCTTGCACAATATGAAACCCTAACTTTTCCAAATAAACCCCAACCTTTCTTTTCTTGATTAATACTTGAAAATGGTTAACCAATACTTGAAAACATCTTAGAATATCTTAGGAATGATGTGTGTATTGTGTGTTTAGGTGTATAAAAATTTTGTATGATTTAGTAAAGATTTGTTAGTAGCCGGGCATATAATAAAGCACAAAAGGAGAGATTTTTGTGATTTTTTTAACTAATGTTTTTATATTAATGAGTTGTCTGCATGAAACTAGTATATAATGGTAAGTCCATGGTCAAAAGTATGTAATAGTTGGTCATGGGAGCAATTTCATGGTCTTAAGTAAAGCTTGTTTCTTGGTCTTTGGTCAGGGAAACAATACTAAGCTAGGTTTTTTTAATGAGCAAGTGTTGTACAAAACCAAGTTGGCAAGATTTTTCTCATTTACTTTGTATAATGCAAAATTAATCCAATGTATGATATATAATGGAATATATTTTTTGTAACTTTTATGTAGTTGGGGTATAAAAGTGGTGTATTTGTTTGGAGCGTAGAAAAGTTTTGGTGTTTCCGGTATGCCTAAACGTATTTATTGCGAAACTAATCACTTTAAACCCTCAACCAATAAAAATAAAATATAAAAAGTTGATTATTACTTTTGTAAAAATAATATATTGCTTGCTTGACAAAAACTTTAATTCGTTTGGTGCCCGTTTACGTTGGTTGGTGATTCTTAGTTTACGTGATTTAACGTAATAATTAAAATTAAAAGCAAACGCGTACGAGAAAAAAAAATAGTGAATTAAATGACGTCATTCATTGATCAAAAAAATACGGATTGTTACAGTCATTCCCCGTTAAATGAGCCTTGTCCTCAAGGCTCAAGTTGCGACATTTGATGAAAGTACGGGTTCAGAGAAAAGATGCGGATATTTCTTCCGAAATTAGTCTTCATGTTCCCAGGTATACTCAGCTCCTTACTGAGAGTTCCAATGAAGTTGAGTTTTATTGTCAAAGTGTATTTCCTCCAACGGAATTGCCAATGGTTCGTCGGATAACACTTCTTTAGGTTAGATACGTGAAACGCATGATGAACCCTGCTCGACTCTTGAGNNNTCTTAAAAGTTTAAATCAGTCGAATATATTCCATTTATTTAAACTGATTTTGTAAACTTTTCCTTAAAGTTTATAATCAGTTCTAAAAATAAATGAATGCAAAATCTGGAAACTTTATTTATTAAGGAAACGAAATCAGCAGCAAAAAGATACCCGCATAGGCGAGCTTTCGGATCTGCATTCGTGTCCGCAGGTCGGGCAGACTCGCACGAGTTCAGAAGCTTCGAACTTATTTTGGCCCAAAATTCCTAAAATCTGCACCCCCCATGCGCGCGCACGTAGGTGTGGGAGCATAACCAACCTAAATAAATTTGATAGCAAATATCAAGATTCCTATATAAACACATTCCCACTTCACTCTTTGGTCAATGTGGGATACATATAGTTTCCGGATTTTATGTCTCACTTTGAGACACGATATCTCATTCATATCTACTCCAATTTGGACATACTTTAGCTCGTTGCGAAGCTCTCTTCAAGGATAACGCAAAGCTACCAACCAACACAAATATATGTAACATATACATACATTAAATATTGTCCAAAGTTTGCAAAACCATTTTTCCAACATTTTTTGCCCCTGCGCTGCGGTTTACACTAACCATGGTTTGATTCACTTGCATCAATATAGAACCATGGTTTCGTGAATTCCTTTGTGGTGGATACAATAACCATGACAGATGACTCACTTTAGAACTTCTTCGGGTTACCATCATCTTACACGCTGGAAATTATAATGTGAGAAAAGAAAAGGGTAGATGTTTCCTTGAAAAATAAACAAGAAGTTATTCAACTCCATCATTGAGGATAATCGACAGGTCCAAGGAAGTTATTTTGATCGAGAACAATGAAGGAAACAACCATTTATGTCTTTGGATAACTCTACCACTATAGATAATCGACGGGTCCAAGGAGGTGTGTAAAGTGTCAGTTTCCTAGGCTATGAAACCACTCAGATGGTCCAATGGTGGCTCAAGGGTAAAACAAGTAAAGCTAGGGCTTTAGGCCCCCAAATTTATAAGGCTCTGGATTTTCTACGAATTTTTATATATATAAAGTTAGTCACATGTTTTTTTGCCGCTATATTTAGAAGTCCGATTAATCAAGGCCATAATTAGTTGATAAATGTGAAATATTCAAAATCTTAGGCTTTTTTTGTTTCTAGTTTTCATTTTTTTAGCTTACGAGTTGGAGAATTTTAAGCACGAATATATTGAGTATATATAAAATGCCCATATTTTGCATTAAAAATTAGCAAAGGTTAAATTAAGTCGTGTGATAATAACCATTTACATTGATGAATCGACGTTTATTTTTCACACGACAAACATACTTTCACTCTATAGCTATCTTTTATCTACTCATATATCATTATTCAATCACAAGTTGCTTTTTAAGACGCTTTAGTTTTCTTGAAAAAAATTGCTAAAGAAAAATGAGTTATTTGTAGAAATGGAAAATATGATATGATGTTGACAATGAAACTATAAAAACCGGTTAAGAGAATTTTAAAACCAATTATCTATTATACATTGCACATGATGGTGTTTCATCACTGAAAAGTAAATATGATCAATTTAGATTAAGGTATCTGTAGTTATTTGATATTGAAAATATAAAATCCATAGATAATAACAAGCTAAAAGGTAATTGTATGAACCTTAAACGGTCTTTAAGCTATATTATAACAGTTGTTTAGGTATTAACATAATAGATCAACTTTTGAAACTAAGAGTTTTTGGAGAGGTTATATGTGTGGAAAATTGATACATCGATTGATATACTTAATAAAATTATAAATTTAAACTCTTTCCATAATACTTATATAGCGTATAGAATATTGATTTCAAGAAACTAGTTAAAAGTTTCACATAAAAACTTTTTTTTATATAAATGATTTTTCGACAGATAACTTTGATTTAAAGGCCCCGTCTTAGGGTTTCGCTTTAGGTCTCCGAGGAGGTTGAGCCGCCCCTGCTCAGATGTAAAATTTAACTCGTAATTAAAACCAAGAAATCAACATGTACAAAATTAAGTTGCTTAACTCTAGAAGGGTAACACATAATATCTCGACTTGTAAGCAAAAACGCAATGGGTAGAAGTTAAAGCTCAATCCTTTTTTAGACTTAAAAGAAAATAAGGTAAAAGTTAAAGCTCAGAATCACTCGTTATATATCTGATTAAAGAACAAATAAATGTGAAGGACCCAACCAAGACTATAAGTGCAAATGCCATAACAGCTTTATTAATATGCACCAGCCGGGAATCAAACCCGGGTCTGTCATCACAGCTTTATTAATATGCACCAGCCAGGAATCGAACCCGGGTCTGTATGGTGGCAGGGTACTATTCTACCACTAGACCACTGGTGCCTTGTATTATCATTTATTTTTAGTTTGTTCTCTTATGGTGCATTTTCAATATTCACACTATCAGAGGTGAAGATTAATGAAATTACATCTAACCAACGCTTAAAGTGCATATGTCACCACAGCTTTAATATGCACCAGCTGGGAATCAAACCCGGGTCTGTACCGTGGCAGGGTACTATTTTACCACTAGACCACTGGTGCTTCATGTTTCAATATTATATGAGTATTTCTATGACCATGATGCATTCGAGCTAAATTTTACTCATTTTGATATAATCGCTGACTTTCACATTTAGTCTTCAATATAAGCAGTTTTTTCCTCCATCTACAAGCAAATAGTTCATAGGAACAGAACCAGCTATAACTTGCGTTAGAACACTTTCATCAACATAAGACGACGGTTTCTTGCTTTCCTATGTGGTTAACATGAGCCGGTTGAGGTTTATACTAAACATATAATCTTGTTACCGTTGTCAAACAAGCAATAGTAAAGAAAGAAGTAACTGACTGAGAAAAAAGAAAAGAAGATCATGAAAAGGTGAATGCTTCTTTAAATATATAAAATGAAAAGTTATTTACAACACTCAGAGTTATTTATGATTGACTAGCACGGGCGAAGGGGATGGCGTGGCTAGCGGTGCTAGGCCTCCCCCAACGGTCGACCCTAGGGTGGGCGAACTGGGCCGTTAAGTTTTGGGTGTCGTGAATTGGTTATATGTGATGCAAATGGTGTTGTGACGATAGTGCCGCTAGAAATAAAGCTAGATTATGAAATTAAATTTGAATCGATGTCGGGAGTTGCAGGTTGGATAGTAGTAAGAGGGCATGGTACGGTGATTTTTTTGGCATTTTGGTGCGAAAACGCGAGGGTCACAACGGAGTTGGTGTTTTCATGTGTGGCGCCGGTAGAGCCAGCCCAAATGCTCTCAGAAAATGCCACACGAAAACGTGAAACACAGTATCGTGTCTCGCATTTTCGTGCATTAATTTTTTTTATCAATGTGTGTTTGTTTTTGTTTTGGTGCTATAGCAAAAGGTCTGTTTGTTTTGGTGTTGTAGCAGCAAGAGGAAGAAGAAGGCAAGAGGAATAAGATAGAGTTTAGTTTTATTTATTTTATTCTTTTGACTTTTTTAATTTAAAACCTTATATTTATATATATTTACATTACCAGCCCCTAATGTATTTATGACTTTTTCATTTATGTTTTTTTAGCTTTATGCCTTTTTTAATAAGTTTTTTTTTAACTTTATGTATTTTTTTTATATAAGTGAATAAAAAAAGTAAGAAAAGGTAGGGTCACCATAACACCAGAAATGTTGGTGTTAACCAGGGAGCCTGTTTTTGGTGTTATGGAGTGTTTTGGTGTTATGGGAAAAAGTAGTGATATTGCACCACTTTTGTACGACGGCTCCACTGTACCTTGAGCTCTAAGAGAAAGAAGAAGTAGATAGCGGTAGAAGAAAGAGTTTATTAAAAATGAACCGCTATTTTTAACATTTAATGCAACAAGAGTACAATTACTTTAAATATTAAATAATGTTACTTTTCACTTTTGACTTTTTTTGCTAATTATGTTATTGTTTTTACTTTTGTTTTGTGGTATTCTTTCAAAGTTATTTACGGTAATTCAAAGTATGTTCATGTAAATTTATCAATGTTTAAAAAGGTCTCGGTGAGTAGTGACAGGTAAAGGTGATTTTCTAATAAGGAATAGTTGTCTTTTATCTGCTAGTAAAATTACTAAAGATTACATATGTGTATGTATTTTCTTTACACTTTTAAGATTTTGGATTAGATGTTAACCGCATTTTGTAACCGAGCAAACCTGTTGATCTAGCTAGTAAACCACTTGCACATAATTCAAAAAGTAAAATAAATTAAATAGTTGTCCAACTTTTATAGTAGATATGCGAGTTTTGTTTGATGTCAAACCCCTAAAAGATAGTGTTTTGTTTATTATTACATCAACTGAAGGCGTTTTTTGAGCATCTCGCTCAGGACAAAGAACGTGTATAAATGTTTGATCACATTTTGATAGTTAGTTATATACGTGTAGTTTTGTACTTTTGTATGTTGTCATTTGCCAAACACATTCCTACCTTTATAACAAAGATTAATTATTTGACCACTCTTATTTGCTACAGTAACTCATTAAATAATATTTTCCATCTTATTTTATTCCTAGTTACACTAAAAGGAGTCTCCCATGATACATGTCCTCACCCTCTCCCTCTTTAACCTCTACGTGTTTCTCTTCCCACCTTCAAACACAGATCCATCTCTCACACATAGTTTTGATTCATCAAAAAAAATTAGCAACGACAAACATGATCTGATAAACCTAATTTCACTATACACAAACATGATCTAATAATCAAATCAATATTATGAGAAAACAAGATGGGAAATCATTCTAAGCATCCCTTATGTTGCTTTGTTAAGCAATTTTCAGAAACACAAAAGGTAATTCAATCTTATTTCTTATACATATAAAATTAGGGTTTGTCATAGTATGGGGGTTTTGTTAATTTCGAGTTTTAATGTGTGTTTTCCTGTTTTATTTGATGATTTTTAGGGTTAATTGAATTGATTTATGACTTTTGTGGTTTCTAAAAGAGGTTAGTTAACTTTGTTTGTGATTAATATGGTTGATAATGTTAGGGTCAATTTTGAGTGAATGCATTGTTAGAATTATGAGTATTATTTTGATTTTGGTTTATCCTTTTTTGGATTGCCTTTGTTGATAATGTTAATTTTATCGGTCTTTCGTATTGATAAAAATTTTAGTTATAGGTTGTTGTTCTTAGTTGTAAAAGAATTTAATATAGGGTTCCGTTTGTTTGTTTTAGAGATGTGTTTGGGTTTCGGTTATGGAAGGAGGGGATGATGGAAGAGGGAGAATGAGAAAATGACGTATTTATTGGCAGTATATGTTTATAAACTGTGGTCATAAGCTGTCTATTGGCTGGGATCATAGTTACTAATTTCATGAATGTTGTCGGGTGCATTTTACTTAGTTTGGATGATGCGGTAAGTGGAAGGATGGTAAAGAGCGAAAATCACTCGCCTCAGTAACCTCCACAAGCGCACCCATGGCATGGACTAATCAACGGCTAAAACGCCATCGTTTCAAGCTGCTGGGCTCCTATTTTTTATGACTTTGGTAAATGTTGCAGGCCATGATGATAGTGTTCTGTTTAGTATGCGTAGTTTACCGAGACCTGTAACTTGGCTAGGCAGTCACACCGAGTGTGTGATTACAGCCATGCCAGGTGTTTGGTACCGCTGCTGTATTTATAAATCTAAGCCCCATTTGTTATTGTTGTACTTACCATCTCGATACAACGTCTTTACTATGGGTTTAAAACAAAGCGCTAGTCAAAGCACGATGCATCCGTTCATGAAAATTGGCCGCCATACAACGATAAATAGCGAGAAAGTATGAATACTTACTTTGTTCACGATGCATCTGTTCTTAAAGATTGACTGCCATACAACGATAAACAGCGAGAATGTATGAATACTTATGTGATAACTGGTAACTTTTCCCGGGTTAAGTATTATAAATATTATGATTTTATATCAGAGTCTTTCGATTTTGTTAATTTTCTTGGAGAAAGCTGAAAAGTTGACTTCGGTTGACTTATTTTGCGTGAAACGGTTACGGTTTAACCGGGTTTTGGGAAAGTCATAAGTATCGTAAGAGAATCACTTTTGATTCGTCTTTCCATTTTGGAGTGGTTATGTGGTTTTCCAGTGCTTTCCGGGAAGTTATCCCGCGGTTAGCAAAAATCGTCACGCAGCGCATACCGGCACGACAGTAAATTTGAAAATGTTTTTTATAAGTTTTGGGTGGATTGAATAAACTCATTTAATGAAAGATTTTATAAGTTGGTGAAATGTTGGATAAAACGTAAATCGTCGAGGTGTGATTTGGAAGTTGTTAGAAAACGAGCGTTTTCGTGAAATTTAGTAAAAGACTATAACCGTCGTTAAAGTGAAAACTTCGGGCAAGTCAAAAGTGTCAAGTGGTATTTTTGAAATATGAAACACTTTTAAAATGATGGGAAAGGTTCGGTTGAGTTTAAACAAAAAATTCGTGTTTTTGGTCCGGACGCGACCGGTAATGTTTTAAATGATTTTTTGGAGAGATTTAAATTTGAAAGGGATGACGTGTAAATACTCTAGTTTATTAGAAAAATATTTTTAAACGCAATGAAAATACTAACTAACCCCGAGTGACATTTTAATTTAGCAAGATTTGAGTTTTTAGAGAACCTGACACAAAAACGAGACACCTCGCACCTTGGATACTTGGACGAGTAAAGGACAAGGGAAGGAACAAGGTGGCTATTTTCTAGCTAGTTGGTTTACTCATGGTATATTTAAGTTTTGTTTTAACCTTAAACCATCATTTGTACATCCATTTTGAAATCAAACACACACAAAAATATCATCTCTCTTTCTTTTCTCTCTATTTCGGACGAGCAACCAAAGAACAAGAAACACAACATTTTTCAAGATTTATCAAGAACACGGGTTAATAATTAATAGTGGGTTAGCATTAGATACTCTCGGGTTGTAAAAAAAGATTTAGGTTTATTTTTTTGCGTCAAAAACTGAACCAAGAACATCAAGATTCTAAGTTTTTCTAAATTTTATTTTAAGTTGTACTTTTATGGTTCTTATAGTGTCTTAATGCTAGTATACAAGTTGATCGTCATGAAAATCAAAATTTTAAAATGAAACGAATAATTAAAAGGGGTGTTTGTGCGTCGGATACAAAAGGGAAAGACACAAGGAATAGTCATTTTATATTATGGTTGTGGTGGTAAATTTACCTTTGAGATAAATGCTTATTAGGGCTTATTTTCAAAACTTGCTTAAAAATAAGCTCATTTAGGGCATATTTGTTTACTTTTTGGGCTTGTGGTCTCGGCGAAAGAAAGAAAGGAGGAAAAGGAATGTTGGGCTTGGCCCATTTGATTATTTCGGCTAATTTCGGCTTATTTAAGAACTTTATTCGAGCTTAAGGCTTATTTGTTGAATCGGATCTAAATTAGATTTGGCTTATATACGAGTTATTTGCGTATTTTGATTTTGGCATATATAACTTTAGGCTATTTGGTTTTCGAACTTAATTTTGAATTCGGCTATTATATTTCGAGCTTATGTGCTTCAATTAATGCTTGGGCCATATTCTTAAGTTTCGGCTTAGAATTATAGCTATTACTATTTGAAAATGGGCTTATTTTGGGCTTACTTTGTTGCGAGATTGATTTTGGGAAATACGGAGTTTCGGCCCATTTGGTTTGGGCTTATGTGGATTTTTCGTTTGATAAGTCGGGCTTATGGCGTCATTTGTCCGATTTAAATCTGGACTATCAAATTTATTTTGGGTTATACACAAACATATATATTGTTATTGGGCTAATAGTGGAACTCTTAATGGGCCTTGGAGGCCTAATGACAAATAAATGGTTAATGGACTTGGAAAAAAGTTAAGGGTAATAATATTAGACTTAACAAGAGTTAGTGGACTAAACATCGGGCTTTCGGGCCCAATAAGAGAAAATTTGATAATTAAATTTCTAAGAACGGATCAATGGGTTTACAATAGTTACGAAAGTGGAAAATGATTTGAAATTGAACTATTTCTCTGTTCACGTTTATGTCTCAAACGCGTTTAAGGTATGAACTTTTGGCATTTTGTCGGAATTATGAGATATTGTGGGAAATAATAAGGTTTGAAAATCTTGGAAACCTTTTTTGTCGAAATTTTGTGAAAAATATCATACTTAGAAAATATTATGAAATAATTGTTTTGTGTCGATTTGACTAAAAGACAAAAGACGGCTTTTGTAAAAGTTAAATGTTAAGATTAAACGATTCAACAGGACCTACTAAAAACAATAAAGTTATAAGCCTTATAAAAAAGACAATATAATAATATAAATAATTATTTTAAATTTTCTATTTTCAAAACATGTATTAATTATACATAATATATACGTGTGGTATATATAATATACTATAATATAATAATATTTAAACTATATGACTAATATATCGTATCGAACCGAGATGTTTACGCGTTTATTTTTTATCATTGAATTCTTACTTATTTCTCGTCGAATTTTCTTAGACCGATTGGTCAGTTGTTTTCTTTTCGTTATTGGCTATGTTTTGAGTATTCTGTGTCGATGTTGCACTAGCCCAATTTCATTGAGTCGTTTTGCCATAATTACCACAACCAACCATGTTTTTTGGATAAAGTGTTTTGAAAATGAGGATAATTTGTTTTTGAGATAAGAATAAGGAGTTTAGGAAATAAGGTTAAGGGTTTGTGAAATGAGAATAAGGACTTATGCGTACGTGAGTAAAAGGACGAACGCTTGTACAATAAAAAATCTTTGTAAACAAATATTTTTATGATGTGAAATTAATGTTAGTCATGGACGGGTACCGTAAACTTGCGATTGTATAGGGTAAGTCAATGGTGCGCGATGTAGAGATATGTGTTTTGGGTTCGTTAAAGTATAAGGCGTTATCTGTGGCTTATCTATTCATCTATTGAGCTAAGTTTCTCGTAGCCCCACTATATTTAAATTCCCCCTCATTTATTTTTCCGTTGGGGGAAAATGAACCAAAAGATTTTTGCGAAACTGTGTTTTCTGAACTTGTGCGAAATGGGTTTGTTTTTGGGACAAATTTGCGAGTTTGCTTATTACTGCTATGTGAATATAATGGTATTGCGATCATTAATTTCATGTCGTGTATCTGGCATGACACAAGGGTTGTGATCGATACTAGGCATGATACTCGTTTTGGCATGGCAAGGTTTTGATTTTACTTGCTGTATTGTGTTTTGGATGGCAAGGGGTATATTGCTCTAGTTAAGTAGGCGCCTATTAAGGTGCAGTAAGAGACATAGTCAGAATTTTTGGCTCAAGAGCATTGTATAGTATTGGTTTTGTGACTAGTTGGAGATAAGCTAGATCATACGCACATGATTCATGTGAGATGCTAAGTCATGGTTCTGTTGGGTATAATCACATGTCATAAACTATGTCCAACTGTTTAAATGATTGGCACAAAACATCTGGTTATTACAGGACCAACCTTACAGCTCAACAACATTAATTGTTGAACGTTTTCAAGTATCATTTTCCATGGTGTGTTATCTAACAAAAGGTAAATGAGAGAATTGGGACCAAAGCATTATGTACATTTGGGAGTTTCTATTGAATTACACATTGTTTGAATTATTCAAGGTTTGTGCACTTTTGGTAAACTTTTTAATATAGTCACGGTTATTATCTGTATCGTGTGTCCAATGCGTGAATACTTTGGTCGCAGTTCACGTTGTTTTCCGCCACTGACGGGGTGAGATCCGATTGTAATCAGAGCCAAGTTAAAATAGAGAATGCCTGTATTCATATAAAAAAGAAAATGTGTAAAAACACAACTATAACCAAACACGCAGTTTTCGTAAAATTGTATGTAAGAAACACAGACTATAAAAAAGCAATTCTTGGATACCCGGGAGAAGAAATCCTAAATTAACGCATAGCCTGATCCACTATGCTTAATTTCAATAAAAGGCTATTAAAGACATGTGGAGCGAGTAGTATGCTTCAAGTTATTGTAAGCGGAAGGAAGGATGAGTGAGAATGGAAAGACACCTGAAAATGAGTTGACCATTGAAGTGCACGTATTGTGTAATACGATACTATTCGTGTAGTGGATGTATATGAGAACCACTTGCGAGTATTGAATCTAGAGTATTGTTGATTGCCTAGTGCTTGCCATGATGCCTTAATTATATTGTATGATGCCCTAAAAGCCTAGGTAGATATGTCGCGGGTAGCGACGTTAGTTGAGGATGCGTAATGGGGTAGTTATATGATATGTAGTGCAAAATTCCCTGCAGACCTATTTAGTAGTTATTTATTGTACGATGCTGATTCAAAAGGGCGTGCCATAGTGGATATGATTTCAAGCCGGTATGTAGATGCCTCTAAAAAGTGCCTTATGATAGTGTAGAATCACGATTGTGCTTGTTTCCGTTCGTAACCATCTATGGGTAAATTTACTTATATAATATAAGGAATATTTATTATATAATAAATTATATAAATAAATATTATTAATATAGAATACAGAGATAAGAAACTCATATAATAAATATATATATATAAATACGAATATAAATATATATGAAAATAACTATAATATAATTATAAATAACGTTATATTACGCTATATATATGATGAGTATATAAATACGTATAATATATATACGTAATATATAAATATACGTATATATCAAAAAATACGAATAATATATATAATATACAATCAAATAAATCGACTACGATATACATATTCTTAATATACCGTATATATAATATAATATAAATAATACGTAAATATATATATAGATATATATAACATATATAAAGATATAATATATATACGTATATACGGTTATGAACACCTAATTTCAAATGTTATGTTGATTATATATATATATATGTAAGGCATTGTGATGCTGGTAATTTGAGTAATGATATTTTGTAAAGATACTTATACCCTTTACCGTGTTATCACAGGTCATGTCTACCCCAGATGTTGATCGGAGACTATCACCCAGGCTGACGGAGCTCAGAGCTCTCAAGTGCCCATCCCTTTACCTGATGACCCCTATGTAGCGGTTAGGCAGGCACATTTAGTTGAAACTGAGTTAGAGCCAGAGGAGGTACCCACTAAGGCAGAGGAGTTGCAGTCGTTAGGTTCTAGAGTACACCTTATGGGTGAGGAGTTTGAGGCTTTTGAGCCGATAGGTATGTTAGTGCAAATATTACGATATTTAATCTATACGATCTCTTTATATTTTGATGATGACAAACATGTAACTTGTAATACGTAACGTAAAGTGCGCAAGTTACTCGTAATCACAAATCATCAATGCATACGCGTATTAACATCTCTCGACGTCTCAAGTATGCATAAAGACGGACATTGATTTACACCCGACGTAAATCACATAAGGTATGTACAAACAATATTAAACTTGTAGGATGATCAAAGAAATAAGTTTTTGTCTTAAACTTTATATTTTTATAAATACAACAAAACTATTTCTCAAAAATTATTTTGACAAATTATTTTTGATTTATAAAGAAATGTTTTATTTGGTAATTATTTTGAATTTCAAAATCTGGTCATTTCCCCCCTAAAATAAGTGTCACTTTCACCAGACAAGTTTGTCACCACAAAAAGACAAAAACAAGAGCATCTGTCAGGGGCGGTCCCTTAATTCGGTCGGCGGCCCCCTTATATATCTGGGACCGCCGTTTCCTGACAGGCTGGTTTTCAGCTCTTATAAATAGTAGGTCACCTCCAACTATTTTTACAACCCTTTTGCACGAATTTCTCTCAGTTCTTTTTCTCTCTAGATCTCACTAAATCTCTCTAAATCTTTGATCATTTAACTTGTTTAATCATGTTTAAATGTGATCCAATCTTCTACTCTTTCCTTCTTCCCTCATGTGTAAGAGAAGAACTTAGGTCATCTTCAAGATCCAAAGTTATGTAGTCTAGTTAGTCCATTTGTAATATTTGTTACATATAGATCGAGTCCATGTCTTCCAATCTTTAGTAGTGTGTAGATCCAAATGATGTATATATTTGGATGGGTTTATTGTGGGTTGGTTAGTATTTTAGGCCTTAAAATACATTGGTGAAGTGGTAGATTGGTTCTAGCTAAGATTAGGACTCGACATTTAGCTTAGTGTCGGAAAATAATGTAAGCGACGCGGTTTATGTGTTTAGGCCATAAAACACAAGGTTTGTTATGTTGGGCCATAAAACATAACGGGTTTGGTTGTACCCGAAGAAGAACTCAACATCTAGCTTAGTGTCGGAAAATAATGTAAGCTTTGGTATAAGGTTTTCTTCGCCGAAAGGGAGCTTGTTGATTAGTGAAGTAACTCTCGAGTTGGATACTCGAGGAGTGGAGTAGGGCGAAGAGGAGCTTCGTGACCGAACCACTATAAATCATCGTGTCGGTTTGCATTTTCTTTTACCCTTCGCTTTACTTATTTATTTACATTTATCGCTTTACTTTTATACTTGCATTGTACTCATGATTGTGTGAATGGTTGTGTATATCCTGTTAGTTAAAGTTGTGTAGCTCTTTGTGCTAAATATTGTTAGTGTGGTTATATTGTTAGAATATGCTTTAGCTATTGTAAACCTATGATCGACGCTTCTCATATTGCGTCAAACTTGATTGGTGATTTGATACAAAAGATCTAGTCCAAAAACCTTTTCTAGAGGCGGCCCCCTGATATACTTGGTGGCCCCCATATATATATGGGACCGCCAGTAGAAGAGTGATGTAATTCTTAATCTTAAAGTTTTTAATGGAAACGTATTCACCCCCCCTCTACGGTTTCCACAAGGTATTAGGACCGATTCATCCTATTCATCAGCTTCATTAGATTTCACCACACCATTATCACCCGATCATCCACTTACTTATATTTTACCTACCCCTGCACCAACCCGAGTTTCATTCTACCGTAGGACCGCATGTATGGCCGTGCGTACTCAACCGACCCTATCCCCGGGCATGTCAGCCCGCATAGCAAATGCAGCTGCTTTGTCCCCATCTTATTTCCATAAGAGGTATAGATCCTCTTATGAAACATCATCATCATCATCCCCGACCCTTCCAGTGCAGAAGAGATATAGAGGTACATCTGAGCTCATATTAGATACTGATAGTAAGGGGATGAGTTAGGGGAGGAGGATACTGAGGAGGATGAGAGTTCGGATGCGGATGACGAAAGAGAGAGAGTCAGGGTTTAGATGATGAGGATCATGGTTTAGGAGATGGGGATCATGGTTTAAGTAACGAGAGTCAGGGCTTAGAGGGCGAGGGACTTGGTTTAGAGGAGGAGGAGGCTGTACTTGAGGGTCAGCAGCAGGCAGTTCTAGTTGTTGATACAACCGTGAGTGAGCCTTTAGGTCTTGGATACGGGGTGGCTAGGTGTCATGCCCTTGAGTCGATTAAGGAGATAGCACCTAGTACATATAAGGTGGGGCAGAGCTCTAAGTCTGTGCCAGAGCGAGAGGGAGTAAAGAGGATATCTGCATTTAGACAGCCCACCCTTGTTACATGGGTAGATCCAAAGGATGACAGAGTTTACACCGACGTTCCAGCTTATGCACCACCAACTGCACCTGTTCAGATACCGCCATCTCCTGAGTGGTCACTTGGTTCCTTACCAGTTTCACCATCATCCCCTGAAGTTCCATCACCCATAGCTTCACTAATAGCTACCCCGACAACCACCATATCGGTAGATGAAGATCAGTTTATAGAGGTAGGGCGCAGTTAGAGCTTCATGAGAGCATACTCAATGATCACACTCATCATTTGGATGCACTACCACCTACTTTGGTTGCAGATATTGATAGGGATGTGAGAGAGTTGTACACTAGGTCAGGAGTGGTTAGAGATGAAATCTTCTCGCAAAGGTACAGGTTTAGGAGTTTAGAGTGCGAGCAGGAGAGGACTACCCTGACGTTTGGAGCTTTGTGGAGGCCTGTGCTGGCATTGAAGGCATTGGCAGGGCATGTGATACCCGGTTGGCAGATATATCACGGGATAGGTATGATGACCATAGATTGATTCATGACATGTTAGTGCAACAGGCTACTATGCAGAGTGAGCTTTAGGAGATGAGAGGTCGTGTTGCTGCTTTAGAGCGAGAGAGGGGCCGTAAAAAGCCATCGATGGTATGAGATTGGTTTAGATTTTTGTATATCACTAAACTGAGTAACATCAGTTAGTGTTGGATCTAAGTAAGTAGTCGATTTGTGATAGTTATGAACTGATTAGTATCAGTCGGTAGTTGACTCTTGTAGAAGTCATAGTTATTATGGTAAAAGGATGATTTGTACGGAAATTTTGAAAGAGTAATGAACGGTAGTAATCTTGTTTTATCTTGGATAGATAGATATGCCCAGTGCTTGCGAGCACGGTTACCATGTGTATTTCGTGAACTTAAAACATATTTAAGTTGCTCGACTTTACTGTTATGATAGAAGGTTAAGTAGTTAAGTGGAACACTGTGAGGTCACGGGAGACTTGATAAAGTTGTAGTGAATAAACTTGAAATCCAACCACTTTCTTTTTAAGGAATGGCGAAATTTTGAATGATGTCATGGCCTTCCTAGATAGGTGGAGCCTTAAGTTTTCAACCAAGTAGGGTTTACTTGGGAAAGTTTGAGTAGATGTTGGTAAGTGAACCATATACTAACTTGCAGGAGTATAATGTGAGTTGTGTTGTGTGAGACATATACCCTTGTAGTATTAATTACGCAAGTTAGAACCGTTGTGAAATTTTGACTATGTCAAATGTGGTAAGAGTTTCTTGAGACGTCGCAGTCTGGATCATATCCGAAGGCCCGACCAGTGTTGAGTAACCAAAAGACCAGAGAGGACTAGTAGACTAATAAGATAGTAGGAAAGACTATCGTGTTGTGTGAGATGGACCTGGTTAGATCCTAAGGAAAACATAAGGACTGAACCTTAGGGCTAGGTCTTTAGGGGAATCGAGAGAAACCCCGCTTGAAGAGACTGTTTTGGTAGAGAACCAAGTGCATTGGTAGAAAACCAAGTGTGTTGTGATGAGCAAACTATGAGTTGTTTCGAGACGATTGTTGTCGTGCTCAAGGATTTGAGTTGAAATTCGAGGCCGGAATTCCTTTAAGGGGGTTAGACTGTGATAACCGGTAACTTTTCCTGGTTAACTATTATAAAATATTATGATTTTATATCGGAGTCTTTTGATTTTGTCAATTTTCTTGGAGAAAGCTGAAAAGTTGACTTTGGTTGACTTATTTTGCGTGAAACGGTTACGGTTAAACCGGGTTTTGGGAGAGTCATAAGTATTGTAAGAGAATCACTTTTGATTTGACTTTTCGTTTTGGAGTGGTTATGTGGTTTTCCAGTGCTTTCCCTGAAGTTATCTCGCGTTTAGTAAAAATCATCACGCGGCGCGTACCGGCACAACAGTAAATTTGAAAAGGTGTTTTATAAGTTTTGGGTGGATTGAATAAACTTATTCAATGAAAGATTTTATAAGTTGGTGAAACTTTGGATAAAACGTAAATCGTCGAGGTGTGATTTGAAAGTTGTCAGTAAACGGGCGTTTTCGTAAAATTCGGTAAAAGACTGTAACGGTCGTTAAAGTGAAAACTTCATGCAAGTCAAAAGTGTCAAGTGGTATTTTTGAAAGATGAAACACTTTTAAAAATGATGGGAAAGGTTCGGTTGAGTTTAAACAAAAAATTCGTGTTTTTGGTCCTGACGCGACCGGTAACGTTTTAAATCAATTTTTGGAGAGATTTAAATTTGAAAGGGATGACGTGTAAATACTCTATTTTATTGGAAAAATGTTTTTAAACGCAATAAAAATACTAACTAACCCCGAGTGACATTTTAATTTAGCAAGATTTGAGTTTTTAGAAAACCCGACACAAAAACGAGACACCCCGAGCACCTTGGATACTTGGACGAGTAAGGGATAAGGGAGGGAACAAGGTGGCTATTTTCTAGCTAGTTGGTTTACTCATGGTACATTTAAATTTTGTTTTAACCTCAAACCATCATTTGTACATCCATTTTGAAATCAAACACAACAAAAAAAATATCATCTCTCTTTCTTTTCTCTCTATTTCGGACGAGCACCAAAAGAACAAGAAACACAACATTTTTCAAGATTTATCAAGAACACGGGTTAATAATCAATGGTGGGTTAGTATTAGATATCTCGGGTTGTAGAAAAAGATTTGGGTTTATTTTTTCGCGTCAAAAACCAAACCAAGAACATCAAGATTGTAAGTTTTTCTAAATTTTGTTTTAAGTTGTACTTTTATAGTTCTTACAGTGTCTTAATGCTAGTTGTACAAGTTGATCATCGTAAAAATCGAAATTTTAAAACGAAACGAATAATTAAAAGGGCTGTTTGTGCGTCGGATACAAAAGGGAAAGACACAAGGAATAGTCATTTTTATATTATGGTTGTGGTGGTAAATTTACATTTGAGATAAATACTTATTAGGGCTTATTTTCGAAACTTGCTTAAAAATAAGCTCATTTAGGGCTTATTTGTTTACTTTTTGGGCTTGTGGTCTCGGCGAAAAAAAGAAAGGAAGAAAAGGAACGTTGGGCTTGGCCCATTTGATTATTTCGGCTTATTTAGAGCTTATTTTAGCTTATGATTAGTTTTGGCTTATATTCAAGCTTATAGCTTATTTTTATTTTGGCTTATTTGGTTTCGAACTTATTTGAATTCGGCTTATTATATTCGAGCTTATGGCTTATTTATGTTGGGCTTATTTAGTTCGGCTTATATTTTGAGCTTATTGCTTATTTGAATTCGGCTTATTGATTTTGGCATATCGGGTTTTGGCCCATTTGGTTTGGGCTTATATGGGTTTCGGTTTATGAAGTGGGCTTATAGCTCATTTGGATTTGATTTAAATTAGACTTCGACTTATTTTGGGTTATACACAAACATATATATTGCTATTGGGCTAATAGTGTAACTCTTAATGGGCCTTGGGGGCCCAATGACAAATAAATAGTTAATGGACTTGGACTAAAGTTAAGGGTAATAATATTGGACTTAACAAGAGTTAGTAGACTAAACATCGGGCTTTCGGGCCCATTAAGAGAAAATTTGATAAATAAATTTCTAAGAACGGATCAATAGGCTTACAATAGTTACGGAAGTGGAAAACGATTTGAATTGAACGATTTCTGTCACGTTTGGGTAAACGCATTGAAGGTATGAACTTTTGGCATTTTGTCAAAATTGTGGGATATTGTGGTAAATAATAAGGTTTGAAAATCTTGGAAACTTTTTTTGTCGAAATTCGTAAAAAATGTCACACTTAGAAAATATTGTGAAATATTTGTTTTGTGTCGATTTGACTAAAAGACAATGTAAAAGTTAAATGTTAAGATTAAACGATTGAACATGGACATACTAAAACAATATAGTTTTACATTTACCTCGTTTAGCCCGATAAAAAGACCAAAATAAAATAAAATAAATAATAATA
>BQNB010114271.1:4419-21784 GCA_026074375.1 Tanacetum coccineum
ATCTTAATGACTAATTAAAAGTGAAATGCAAAAGAAATTCTAAAACGAAAGTATTTTAAGCTAAAAACGAGGGAAAACGAAAACGGGAACGGAAACCCGTTCTTTAAAAAGTGAATTTTCAAAATAATGACCCTACAAAAGTAATTTTATTTTTCCTAGATAAAAATTGATTAAAGAAAATTTTAGAAAAAAGAATTTTTTTTTTATTATTTTTGAATTTTTTATGAATTTTTAAAGTTTTAAACTAAATAAAATGATTAAAAATAACAAACGAATAAGCTACGGCTTAATTAAAAGAAAAGGAAATGTAAAAGTGTATAAGACTTTAATGAAATGAAGAGAAAGTGGATGAGCTAATGTAGCACAATGGTAAGTTATGGGTGAGTCCGAAGCCAAGGTCGTGGGTTCAAGTCAAAGGCTTTGGTTTTTGATTTTTTTTTTTTGAAAACTTATAAAAGAAAAGTTGTAGACAAGCCAAAAATGAACATCTTTTATAAAAACACTTATATTTGAAAAACCCTAAATAAGCTAAAACTCACCAGAAAACCTAACAGACTACTTAACTATGTTTTTGGTATTATTCTTAAACTAAAAAGCTAAAAGACCACAATAAGCTAAGTTTATGACAAATTAAGCTACTAATAAGCTAACACTAACCTAATGAGTTAAACTGAAAAGAAATTAGCACAAAAGACAAGCCATAAGCTAGGAATTCAAAATAAGCACTTATAGAAAACTTAAAACCAAACAGCCTTAAGGGCACTTTTAAACTGAAATTTAAGCAACCAATTAAGAATTTTAAGCTAAATTGATTTCACCTACTGAAAACTTATCCTAATTACTTATTGAAAATGCTTTTTGAAGGAAATTATAACAATGAGAGCTTATAGAAAAAGCTCTTGAAAACAGACAAGATACTCAGCAACTGCTGAGTTTTGTTTTGGAAATGAAAGGACAAAATGCAGTTTTAAAATCTAAAAAACAAGTAACTAATTAAGCTATTTTTTTGAAAACTTACTTAAAACAGATGAACTATTAATCCTAATCTACTTGTATGCTGAAAATTAAAGTCTAATAACTAGAATTACTCTATGAAATTTAAACTAGAAAATGACAGTTTGACTATATTAACTGCTGATGCAGTTGACACAATCTTATTCAAAACACTTCTTCAATTGCAGACCTATTGAACCAATTTTAACACTCATAAAATACTAACCTAAGAATAATTCAAGCAATGACTAATCATAGAAATGATTTACACTAGAAATGCAAAAGAGACTTAACAGATTTGGACTTATATTATTCTAACTAATGAAAACTCAATTGACTCTAACCTAGATTATAAAATTAGCTTAAACAAACTTAAATGAGAAGTTAAAAACAAATTCCTAAGACCAAATGGCCTCTAACAGTACTAACCTATGGTTAGTACTGCTATGCCAAACACCCCTTTAAAATCCATAAACCTTATTTTAGCTTGCAATTTTGAAATCTAATGAATAATTTTCAAAGACCAGATATCAAACAAACTTTAACAGACCTAATGAGCTTATTTCAACAATCTCTTAAGCCAGAATTTAAGATCTAAAGCCTATGCTAATATTTTTTAGTTTTTTATGACAGTTTATATAAAATAGATTAAAACTAAGATTTAAACTATGAAAATGTAAACTAAAAGCATATAGCAAACATATTAAGCATATCTAAGCTAACACTAACAAGAATAAGCAAGCAATAGGCAAAATAAGCAATTATTAAGCTAGAATATTAAGACAGAAAAGCTAAATGAAAACTTACTATAGCCTTAGCTAAACAAAGGCAATGAGGGCTTAATTGAGCTGTCTACAAGCTCTGGCTTATTGAAAATAAGCCAGTAAAGTCCTCATGAGCTCATCCATGGTTAGCTCATCTTCCAAAATCTCAGATCCAATTTAAGCAAAGGTAACCAACTGATTTTAAAGGTTTGAGTAAATTAGATGGCTTATAAGAGCTCAATTTGAGCTTAGAGACTCAAAGAGCTTAATAGGAGCTTATGTGAGTAGCTTATGAAATAGTTTGACAGAATCATTTGAGATTTATAAAAGCTTATAGGTAAAAACAGACTGATGATCAATTAAACTAGGACTTTATTGATTAAAACTGATTACAATACTTTGAAAATGAAAATTACAAGAGCAAATTACATTGAAATGAAAATTTAGCTTAAAACTACTAACTACTAAAAACAGGAAAAAAAACGATGATCATGTGAGAGTGAGGGAGTCCTTTTATAGCTGCCAGGAGAAGCATCTAGGTCCTCATAGCCCTTCCACGCTCCTTGCAATCCTGTCCTTTCAATCATTGGATGCCTATTGTGGTCCGTTGGATTAGATTTAGCTCACATGGATTGCCAGCGTGGCAATCCGTGATTGTGACACCTTGTGCTTCTTTTCCATACGTTTTAGTGTAAAATCCTCATTCCCCGTGTGTTTTATTCAATCCATGCGTGTCATTCCCTTTTGGGAATTGGCCAATGAAAGTGAGAGATGATGTAGAACTTTGACAACGTGTCCCTTAACCCTTGAATTACCCATCCTAACCCTCAATTGTTAATTGCCCTTTGATTTGATGGGAGGGGTAAAAGGGTTGAAGATGGTGAATAGTAACAACAGAAATTCCCGCTCCTTTTCTTTTATAAAAGAGATGCGTTTGTGTTATTTTGACCCGAGGTGAAAAAGGTTTGACTTTGGGCTTATTTATTAAAGGAATGGGCCACGGGATGGGCTTGGACTTTATGTTATAAGAAGTTAATGGGTGTTAACTCAAGAGTTAACACCGTTAGGGTTTAGGGTTTATTTTTGTAATTTTGAGGGACTGATTTGGTAATTTTGGATTTTGTCATTTTGTGTTGACCATGTTTGACTGAAGGTTGACTTTGAGTTGACCACTGTTGACTTTTGATAGCATTCTCACGGCTCTTTGTGTGCTCTTACGTTCTCGTGTCCGTGTTTGTCTGGTTTTGACCGTTTTCTTGAGATTTTTGCAATATCCGTACCTACACAATCACAAAGACAAAACAAGCAATATACAAGCATTTAAAGCATAATTTTGTCTTTTTAGGGCCATATTTGACATAAAACGGATATGTATTTTCACACATATCAATCTACCAAGATATTTTTTAGAAAGAGGACGAAGGATGGAAAGTGACGCTTTGCAAAAATGACCATACGAAAGAAATTCTATTTTTCCTAGAAGATAAGTGACAAAATAAAATTTTCTAAAAAAAGAAAAATATTTTTTTGATTTTTATTTTATTTATTATAATTTAAAAACAGTTTTAAAGAAAATAAATAATAAAAAATAGTAAACTAAATTAATAAAATCTGGAAAAATTAAGGAAATTAATTTGAACTATTTAAAACCTAGGAAATATAAGAAAGTTGAAAAAAATCCTATTCGAATAAGCAGTTAAAATAGGCTAAATAAAGTGATGGCTTATGGTCTAAAATGCTAATAATAAAAACCAAGCACAACTCTACCTAGATGGCCCTACTGGAGCCATTGTAGGTGTGTGTTGGTTAGAGGACCTTGGGGAAAGGTAGAGGTCACGTGTTTTCTTGGCCAAGCAACACCCCCTTTTTGCTATATATTTTTTTGAAATTTAAAAGAACAAACTTAAAGATAAGCTAACAACAAGCAATTTTACTAAAAGAACTTTTAATGAAAAGCTTTTTAATAAGCTGTTTAACAGCTTAAAACATGACAGATTACAAATCTTTTTATATTTTTTCAAATTTTAAAGACTCATTAAGCTAACTTAAGCTAAACTGAATGGACTATAAGCTAAAATCTAAGCTAACCTAATCCTATAAGCTAGGATGAAAAGAAATAAGCACATTAATCCTAAGCTATAAGCAGAAAAACTGAAAAAGCACTTATGCAGTTTTTTAAAACAAACAGACCAACAAGCACACTTTGAGCTTAAATTAAACAACCAAAAGAGCTTTTTTCTGAAGAACATTTAACTTTTTATGAAAGAACAGCTTGAGGACTCTTAGAAAAAGCTTTTAAATTGAATTTTTGAAAACTGTAAGTTAAGAGAACTTGCTTTTGAAAGTTGCTTTTGTCACTGAGTGACAAAAGCAATTTTTGCTTTGCTTAAAAACTTGCCAACTTGTAGCTTAAAATTAGATAAGCTAAAAGCTGACTTTTTGAAAACTAGTTGAAAACAGTAAAGCTTTGATACAAAATCTACCAGGAAAACAATTTTTAAAACCTATCTCTAAAGTTTACCCTCTGAATTTGTCAATTGAAAAAGCTTCATATTCAAAAGTCTCCCCTGGTGCAAAATGCACCAGATTTAGCCAAACTTAAAAACAAAGAAATGCAGACCTATGAACCTACTTTAGCCTACTTATAACTCTAAACTAAGAGTACTCTAAGAAAAAAACAATACCTAGAAATGATTAAAACTGATAATGCATATACTACTTGACAGATTTGAATATCTTAAAATGCAACTTAAGAAAACTTTAAAAACACTAATGTTATCTTAAAAACTGATTAAATCAACAAAAATGAGTGACTAGAAGCAAAATAAAAGACCACAAAGTCAATAACAGCACTAACCAATGGTTTAGTGCTGTTGACCTAACACTCCCTTAGAAATTTTCATTATCCTATTAAGGCTTAAAATTGAAAACTTATATTCAAACCTTGAATACCAGATAATAAGCAAACACTAACCATACTATTAAACTTATTTAAACTTTCTAATAAGCTAGAAACACAAAGCTAAGGACTATGCTATGAAATTGAGCAATGACAGATTATGAAAAGCACATTTAAGAAAATTAAGTTCTAACGCATAGAATTTTAAAGGCAGAAGATAAAATGCAAGAAATAAGCATAATTAAACAGAGTTAAGCTCAAATAAGCAATAGAAAAGCAAAAATAAGCAGTTTATAAGCTGAAAATTTAGATAGAAAAGTAAAGAGGAAACTTACATCAACCTTAGCTTAACAAAGGCAAAAATGGCTCGAGGAGCTACTCAACAGCTCTGGCTTATCTTTGATAAGCTAGTTAAGTCCTTAGAGACCCTTCCATAATTGGCCTCCCTTCCAAAAGTCCAAAAAGTCCAATTAGCAAAGGTTTGTATTTGATTATAAATTCTAAGTATGATTAAGGTTTAATTAAACTCCATCACAAGCTTATAGACTTGTGAGAAATAAGCTGAGTGATTAAAAAGCTTATAAGTAAAAAACTTTTTAATAAAAGAAAGCTTGATTTTATCACTAGAAAACTTGAGTACAATAAACTTGAAACTTTGGGTACATTAAGCTGAGATAAGCTAAAAATACAAAAAAACTTAACACTAAAAACTACTATCTACTCCTACTCCTAGATGCCTTCAACTGTGTGAAATGTAGGGGTATTTATAGGTGAGTTTGAGCTTTAGGGTGAGGAGTGAGGTGTTATTCTCTTGGTTTGTGGCCGTTGGATGATTTCTTGGCTTTCAATCTAAACATTATGAGCCCTTAGATTATTTGGAGAGCACACGGATCATGAATGAGCCATTGGGAGGCTGCCACGTGGAGTGGGAGGAGCGTATGAGAGGTGGGATTAGTCTAACAGCTTAGGTTGAGTCTAAAAACCATGGTTAATTGCTCGGGTAAAGGTTAATGAGAGCGGGGATTGAAATTTGTATGTGGTTTGATTTCCCGCCAAAATGGAGGTTAGTTATTTCTATTATGGGTTGTTGGGGAGAAGGGTGTGATCTGTTGACTTGGAGTGGGTTTGACCGGGTTAAAAGTTGTTGAGCTCGGGTTGTGATTTGAGGGTATTGGGCTTTGTTTTATTTTGGTTTAGTGTAATGAAATCCGGGTGTAAATGAAATATGGTGTAGGGTTATTTTGGTAATTTGGCTAAGGGGTAAAAAGGTAAATTTGCATATGGGTAACTTTGACATTTCCTTTTGAAGGTTTTAGGTGTTGGAGATATATGAGAGTTTGTTGGTGTTGGGTTACGTTTATCACGGCTTTGAACTCGACTTCACTTGAATTTATAACTCTTGACCGTTGACTTTCTTGACTTCTTCATTCCCGTATCCGTTTTGGATTCTTTTCCTTTGTTTTGTCTTCATTATCCTTTCCTGCATGATTTAACACAAAAGCACATATACACAATACATTTTGGCATATTTTGGCTTATTTGGCATCTTTTCTGGGTCATTTCTAATGTATAAATAAACACATATCAAAATTCCCCCAAACTAAAATATTGTGTGTCCTCACGCAATGTTATAAATGTACATTTCAAAAACCAAAGATTTAAATTCTTAGTTTCTAAAATGCCCCGGTTTTTACCTTTATCCAAAAGTATCCTTGAAACATTATCATTTATCATCACGAAACACATTTTTGGCAATCATCGCACATTGCAACTTTTAGGATCATAGAATAAGATACTCATTATTACTTAGAGCACAAAAGAGGAAAATTTATCATTCTTGACTTTTCACTAGTTCCACACCAAGTTTAAAAACAAGATCATTGTTTTGTACAAGTCTAGATGCTAAAACTACTTATAATTACAACTTGTATAAACTAACTTTCCACCAACATGGATAATGGATTAAGGTGTGTTGTGTGCTCAATTCAATTAGACCATCCAATCAACATGTTTAAATAGTTATAATCCGACTAAGCTTTACAAATGGGCCTTTTGGGCTAATATGTTAATAACTTAGTAAGTTCATAACTCAAAGCAAACAAAAACCTCTTTAGCTAAGACACCTTTAGTTAACTTGCCTTATTTGACTTTCTTCTCTAGCATCCCACCGTCACCGGGTAAGTGCTAAGGCTTTTGACACCCCATCCGGAGAATAATTATCAAGACGCATTAACTTCCGGTGAAAAAGCCTTAAATACTTTTGCAAATAATGGATCAAAAGAATGCTTTGGTTTTAGAAAAGGAAACTTTTACTATTTATTTTCTAATTTGCAACATTATTATCACTATTCACATTATTGGGCTAGGAACCGGTATCACTTTTCTTTCGACGTCACATCGCCTCGCCTCCGACAAGCCGTGTACTTATTATGATACCGACCCTAAATATACAACCTCCACCCTTCTTTCGATGTCACATCGGGATGAACCGACAAATCCCATGTACTTTATTGCGATGGAGTTTTGTATATTTATTTATAAGGTTTTATAACTTGCATCATTTTTATTCACCACTATATATTTTTTTTCTTTTTCATCATCATTTTTTTATATCATTTAACAATACAGTATAAACACGATAAATTAATACTCGATTAATAATAAACTCTCTAAGATAATATTTTTTGCCGTCCCGACTCCTAGGAACAGGGTGCTAAATTAATAATTCGCTAAATAATAAGATAATACATTTTTGATAATTACTTTAAGACCCATATAAAAAATAAATTAATAATTGCCCTTATATATAGCATATACATGAATGAATTATGAAGGTTCTTGAAAAATGACTCAATAGTCATTTGGTTTTTTGTTGAAATCAATTTCCCCTTGAATCTCGTCTCTAATTTTCCTTAGCATGGTAAGAACTTCTGGTGTTGTTTTCTCATAGCTCAACAAGAAATTGTTCAATGTGATTGCCGCTTTAATAGCTTCGTTTCGCGAAGGGGGTTCCATTGTAGAACTTTCATCCATCTTTCTTCATCGATATCACTTTAAATAATCCAAAACGCCTTCAATAATTTCTTCATCAGTCAAACAACTGTGCAACTACATTTTCTTCTGGGTGAGTTCAGAACATCTTTCGACATCCATTGCATAATGCACTTCGAAATCTCGTCATTCCATTGTTGTTTTTTCACACCTTTAAGATGGGAAGCCATGTTGTGTGTATGATTTGTTTGTGTTAACCTATTTTGATCTTGTATTTATATAGAAAAAATTTTTAATGTCCAAAATTGATACATTGAACACAGAAGCATAATAAGTGTGGGAGATTGAAGGTTCTTTCAAAATGGGCCGTTCATTTGATATACATGCATTGTATACAAATAATATAATAAAATATTAATTAATATATAAGAGAATTTTCTTCCACCAGTTGTAATACTATAAATTAAATAAAATAATAATTAATATATAAATTAATAATTATTATTTATCGATAATTAATAACTCTTTTAATAATAATTTTTGGTGGTCCCAAATGTATTAATTATAGAGTTTCTACGGTATTTTTTTTTCAACACACTATTTTTTGCAATAGAAAAAATTTTGTTTTATAAAACCAAATAAAAGTTTGAACCAAATTTTTTATTTTACAAATGGTAAAAGCTTTTTCTAAAAACATTGGTTGACATGTAGGACTTTTAAAAGTGTTTAAACTTTAATTTGTCAAATTAAAAAGAGCACGTATGTTAAGTGAATTAGAAGTTTATGGGAGAAAAAGCCACAAGTTACAACTATAAGCCTTTAGATTTTCCAAATAAATCTTGCTTAGCATCTAAACTTATACTCGACTTTATCATTTCTTGTTCTTCGCAAATTTAAAACTCTAAATAATAGAATCCGCGAATTGCTAATCCATAAAATATTCAACTTGGCAAATTAAAATCTACTTGAGATTAGCACAAGTCTACATTTACTTTAATAACAAATCAAGTCTAGCATGTTTAAAGTCTAGATGAGACTAGCACAAACTATCATCATTAATTGTTAAGGAACTAGCTAGGGCTCAACACGCCCGGTCAAGTCAAAATAAACTCTTATTCTCACCAACGGACTACCAAAAAGAGGTGTTTATTCACAAATTTTTTAAAATTTTTCACTTTTTTCACAAAAAGGCATACTTAGGAGGTAAAAACAAGGTTGCGCGAGCATGCAAATCATATCGATAGATATCCCCCCAAACTAGAATGAAACATTGTCCTCAATGTTTAAAAATGAAGGCCAAGGGTATCAACATTAATCTTTTAAGCCGTTTATTAATTATGCCAAAAGAAAAACGTTAGTCGATAATGATAGGATACCAGATTGCCTAAGTTATGAAGAGGATTAGAAGCTCTAGAATGAATGGACAAAACCATGAGTACGAGATGCTTCAAAAATCCAGGACGATCCTGGACAAATATAAAAAACACAAGCAAACAAGAACGGTAGAGGCTAGCCTCAACACATCACAACACATTATTAGAAAATAGAAAGAAGATAAAAAAGGATAAGCATGGGGTGAACTCCCACGAAGCGGCTTGTTTTTGTTAAACCAGTCGCAAGCTTGACTCGATCCCCGAATTCATTCGTCCTTGGGGAAAGCAAATGAGATGCCACCAGCTCTAGATGGAAAGGGGATGATGCCGGGGTCAAAAATGGTATCTTCACTAAAGGTGAGGCCTCAGGATAGGTGAGAAACGGGAGAAAAGTCCGAATGACAAATGTGAAGGAATCATCATCTTCAACATTTTGGAGAAAAATAATCTCACTTCCCCTTGGTTGTTTTTCATTAAGGTCATTAAAATTATCAATCCCGGAGCATCGGGCTCAAAATGTAAGCAAATCTCAACATTCGGTGGTTCCGGAGGAGGTCGAGGAACTGACAGATCGAAATGAAATGATTCAAACTCGGGAAGCTCCAAAAGAGGTTCATTTGAATTATCAATGCTAATCAACCCCTCTTGATCGGGCTCATCAAAAAAAAATGAATCATACTCGGGAAGAGAGTAATTAGCATGAGTAGTGGTACTGCCACTTCTCGTCTCTTCCATATGATTGCTAAAAGTCTCGAATTCGGGTAAAGAATTATCCAAATGAGAAAGAGAAGTATCAGACTCCTCTAAGAACGAATCACTATCCATGACGGGAATAGGAAATGGAGAAGGAGAATTAAGCACATGATTAGGAGTAGGGTTATCTTTCAAAGATTTGATTTTAGCAATAAGACGATTGACGTTTAACAATTTCTCTCGAAGAATAACGTCTTGGATTTGAAAAATATCTTCTAAATCAAACTCTTTTTCTTCTTATTCGACATCATTCACCTCCTCTAAGTTAACGTACCGATATAGAAGGTGAAAGCATCAACTACTCGATTTTCTCAAAAGAATCTTCATCACACGAATATCATCATTTGGATCAAAATCGGCTTCAACAATTCCCGGTGGAATTGGAGCAATATGAGCAAGTTCACCGGCGAACTCCTCGAGAATAGGGTCGATCTTAGAAGAATAAACAATCGAAGTATCACGGTTAATCAAAGATTCCACAAGATCGGACTCAACATTAACACAATTATTATCACAAGTAGGCACATCACTCGTATCGTCGGAAATACCCTCGAACTCACTTGGGATTGGGACAAGGTTCTCAATACTAGGAGTAGTGTCAAGATGCTCGTCCCCCATACTTAGAGAGTTATCGGGTTCCTCGATCGGTAAATCAGGTGTGATTGCTTTAGATGTAGAATAACGAGCAATAATATCTCCTAAAGGAATATAATCATCCTCGTCGACAAAAGGAATAGAAAGCATGCGACGACGGGAAGCAGAATACTGTTCTTCATTATAAGCTTGCTCTTTTTTTCGAACTTCGCTGCCCCATTTATTAAAATCTTGCTTAAGTTTTCGAATTCTAATCTCACAATCTCTCTCGTATTCTTCATCAATCTTTTCGCCTCGAAATCTTTTATAACCCAAATCATTCGTGATTTCTTTAATTTTGTAATCAACCAATTGCTGCTCATGCCTCATTTCCTCGATTTTCTTTCTTTGATCTCGTTTTATTTCTTTAAGCTCTTCTTGTATTTTATCGAGGTCTTGTAGAAATCTTTGATGATACACGGAGGTCTTGCGGGGGTTTGTGGTTGGTCAAAACTGAATAAATGATGATAATATCAAGAATTTTGCTCACAATAAATCTTATTCATTGGTTTGATATTGAAAAGTTCATGAGGGACCCGCAATTTGCACACCAAAGATAATGTAGAGAAGACACTTTGAGATATTGTGGAAAATAATTAACATTAAAGTTAGATGTAATACGGTTCTGGCTCATAAACAAGCGGGACTCGTGATGGACAATCATAACCGTAGTGAGAATCCTTCCCACATAACTCGCACGAATATGTCTCGAACTGGGGTTATGGAGGTAGGTTGAAAACGTTAGGAGGATCATCAACAAGGTTAGGCTTTTGAAAACATGAGGTAATGAATAGCATGACGGATCTAAACTTGGGAGAGTTTGTGGAATTTCATGAATGGTTTGATTGCATGGCTCCGGTTTAGAAATGATCAGATCTTTTGGTGGACAATTATAACCGAAATGAGCACCTTTACCACAAGTTTTACAAATGCATTGTCGACAAAAAATTCCATCTAAATGAATCGCCGCACTTAAAACAAATTATGGTCCAAATTGTGGAGGTTCTCGAAAACTTTACACTGATGTCCTTGATTGACAACGAATGGCTCTCAGGAAGCATTAATAACGATGGTATTTCATCGATGATTTGGAAGTATCTTGAAAGTCTTGGAAAATTTCATTTTCAACACAATATGTAAGCAAATCTTCCTCGAATTTCTTTCGTAAAAATGCACATCCACGACAATACGGACCATCAACCGGGGTTCCACATTTTGCACAACACGGAGAAGAGTCAGGTACGGGAGTAAGGATCTTGTCTTCAAGACTCCCTATTGAACAACATTCTCTAGTGTACAAACTTCCACAAGTCATGCATTCACTTAATCGAGAAGAGGGGTTTCAAACGATGAGACGCCATAAGAATTAGAAATAAAGAAGGATGTAAAAGGAATATGAATGAAAAAAGGTTTAAGGAGATTATTTTTGATTTTTCAATTTTTTAAACAACATATTTTATTTACGGACAAAACGAGAGACAACCTAAACCAAAAAATCAACTTACTTCACGGTAGCTCTTAAAAATTGCTTCTTAAGGTGAGCTCGCTATTTCGTAGTGACACAAAATTGGCAAGTTTTTAGAATCTTTTATTCGATTGGGAACTTATGCAAGTCCCCACCGGAACTGTATTTATGATAATACCTCGATTGAGAGTATTATATGTTGGTGTTCGTTTACCAACTTTGTGTATTTTTTTTAGGACAATTTTTTAATTTTTGATTTTTTTTATATGATAACTATACTAAAAAAAAAGAAAATATTTTTTACTTTTTATATTTTTAAATTTTTTTTTTTGGATTTTTGAAATATTTAACACAAATGAAAACATTCGAGGACGTGAAAGGGATCTTCAAACCAAATTCAACAAACGTAAACGACGGAATCTTTATCCCAAGTCCCCGGCAGCGGCGCCAAAAACTGATACGTCCAAATCAATACATGTAAATATATATAATATATAGATACGTATATAATAAGGATAGACCAATAATAGTATAGTAGTATTTCCACGTGTTAAAAAAATCACTTTTGACCAAGTGAAATCTCTAAATCCTCCCGGGTCGTTATTCCTAACGAAGTGCGAATTGAAAATCAGAAACATTCGTGATCGCGCGTTTTGAATGGATAAAAAGGATTTTGATTAGGTAATCTATTTCTAATAAGCAAAGAAATTCAATTAAAACCTAAAAACGAAAGCTATTTATGAATAAGTCCTAAAACGAAGACGTAAAAAGAAAAAAACGCGACTTAAAAAATCCTAAATTATGAAAAATAAGACGTAAAATGATTTTTCTACTAATCCTAATCCTAAATGATTTAAAAAGGAAATAATAAAGAAAACTAGAACAAAACCGATGAGTTTAAAGCTAAAAACCCGAATAAACGATGAACGGGGACGAAACACGTTCTTTAAAAAGTAAAACTTTGCAAAAATGACCCTACGAAAGAAATTCTATTTTTCCTAGAAGCTAAGTGACAAAATAAAATTTTCTAAAAAAAGAAAAATATTTTTTTATTTTTATTTTATTTATTATGATTTAAAAACAGTTTTAAAGAAAATAAATGATAAAAAATAGTAAACTAAATTAATAAAATCTGGAAAAATTAAGGAAATTAATTTGAACTATTTAAAACCTAGGAAAAATAAGAAAGTTGAAAAATCTATTCGAATAAGCAATTAAAATAAGCTAAATAAGTTGATGGGCTTATGGGTTAAAATGCTAATAAGTAATAAACCAAGCACAACTCTACCAGATGGCCCTACTGGAGCCGATGGTAGAGTGTGTGTTGGTTAAGGCATGGGGGAAAGGGAGAGGTCACTGTTCTAAGGCCTAGCAACACCCCTTTTTTGCTTTTATTTATTTTTTTGAAAATTTAACAGAACAAACTTAAAGTTAAGCTAACAACAAGCAAGTTTAACTAAAAGAACCATTTATGAAAAGCTATTAATAAGCAGTTAACAGCTTAAAACATACCAGATTACAAATCTTTTTATATTTTTCAAAAATTAAATACTCATTAAGCTAAATTAGCTAAACTGAATGACTAAAAGCTAAAACTAAGCTAACCTAATCCTATATGCTAGGATGAAAAGAAATAAGCACATTAATCCTAAGCTATAAGCAGAAAAACTGAAAAAGCACTTATGCAGTTTTTTTAAAACAAACAGACCAACAAGCACACTTTGAGCTTAAATTAAACAACCAAAAGAGCTTTTTTCTGAAGAACATTTAACTTTTTATGAAAGAACAGCTTGAGGACTCTTAGAAAAAGCTTTTAAATTGAATTTTTGAAAACTGTAAGTTAAGAGAACTTGCTTTTGAAAGTTGCTTTTGTCACTGAGGACAAAAGCAATTTTTGCTTTGCTTAAAAACTTGCCAACTTGTAGCTTAAAATTAGATAAGCTAAAAGCTGACTTTTTGAAAACTAGTTGAAAACAGTAAAGCTTTGATACAAAATCTACCAGGAAAACAATTTTTAAAACCTATCTCTAAAGTTTACCCTCTGAATTTGTCAATTGAAAAAGCTTCATATTCAAAAGTCTCCCCTGGTGCAAAATGCACCAGATTTAGCCAAACTTAAAAACAAAGAAATGCAGACCTATGAACCTACTTTAGCCTACTTATAACTCTAAACTAAGAGTACTCTAAGAAAAAAACAATACCTAGATGATATTAAAACGGATAAACATATACTACATGACAATTTGAATATCTAAAAATGCAACTTAAGAAAACTTTAACAACTCTAATTTATCTTAAAAACTGATTAAATCTACACTAAAATGAGAGACTAAAGCAAAAATAAAAACCACAAGGTCAATAAAATCACTACCAATGGATTATCTCGTTGACCCAAACACTCCCTAGAATTTTTCTTATCCTATTAAGCTTAAAAATTTGAAAACTTATAATCAAACCTTGAATACCAGATAATAAGCAAACACTAACCATACTATTAAACTTATTTAAACTTTCTAATAAGCTAGAAACACAAAGCTAAGGACTATGCTATGAAATTGAGCTAATGACAGATTATGAAAAGCACATTTAAGAAAATTAAGATCTAACGCATAGAATTTTAAAGACAGAAGATAAAATGCAAGAAATAAGCATAATTAAACAGAGTTAAGCTCAAATAAGCAATAGAAAAGCAAAAATAAGCAGTTTATAAGCTGAAAATTTAGATAGAAAAGTAAAGAGGAAACTTACATCAACCTTAGCTTAAATACAAAGCAAAAATGGCTCGAGAGCTACTCGAACAGCTCTGCTTATCTTTGATAAGCCAGTTAAGTCCTTGGAGACCCTTCCATAATTGGCCTCCCTTCCAAAAGTCCAAAAAGTCCAATTAGCAAAGGTTTGTATCTGATTTTAAATTCTAAGTATGATTAAGGTTTAATTAAACTCCATCACAAGCTTATAGACTTGTGAGAAATAAGCTGAGCTTTTGGAACAGTAGTAAACATTTGAGAGATTAAAAAGCTTATAAGTAAAAACAGTTTTAATAAAAGAAAGCTTGATTTTATCACTAGAAAACTTGAGTACAATAAACTTGAAACTTTGGGTACATTAAGCTGAGAAGAGTAAACTACATAAGCTGAAAATACAAAAAAACTTAACACTAAAAACTACTATCTACTCCTACTCCTAGATGCCTTCAACTGTGTGAAATGTAGGGGTATTTATAGGTGAGTTTGAGCTTTAGGGTGAGGAGTGAGGTGTTATTCTCTTGGTTTGTGGCCGTTGGATGATTTCTTGGCTTTCAATCAAAACATTATGAGCCCTTAGATTATTTGGAGAGCACACGGATCATGAATGAGCTATTGGGAGGCTGCCACGTGGAGTGGGAGGAGTGTATGAGAGGTGGGATTAGTCTAACGGCTTAGGTTGAGTCTAAAAACCATGGTTAATTGCTCGGGTAAAGGTTAATGAGAGAGGGGATTGAAATTTGTGTGTGGGTTTGATTTCCCGCCAAAATGGAGGTTAGTTATTTCTGTTATGGGTTGTTGGGGAGAAGGGTGTGATCTGTTGACTTGGAGTGGGTTTGACCGGGTTAAAAGTTTTGTTGTCACGGGTTGTGATTTGAGGGTATTGGGCTTTGTTTTATTTTGGTTTAGTGTAATGAAATCCGGGTGTAAATGAAATATGGTGTAGGGTTATTTTGGTAATTTGGCTAAGGGGTAAAAAGGTAAATTTGCATATGGGTAATTTTGACATTTCACTTTTAAAGGTTTTAAGGTGTTGGTGATATATGAGTTTTGTTTTGGTGTTGGGTTTCGGTTATCACGGCTTTGAACTCGACTTCACTTGAATTTATAACTCTTGACCGTTGACTTTCTTGACTTCTTCATTCCCGTATCCGTTTTGGCTTCTTTTCCTTTGTTTTGTCTTCATTATCCTTTCCTGCATGATTTAACCCAAAAGTACATATACACAATACATTTTGGCATATTTTGGCTTATTTGGCATCTTTTCCGGGTCATTTCTAATGTATAAATAAACACATATCAGGGGTTTAACTTTTTTTTTCTTTTTACCCGGGTTTATAACTTCGGGCTTATAAGGGTTTTGGGCTTGGCAAGTTTTTGGGCTCGGGCTTAGACTTTGTGTTATAAGAAAGTTAACGGGTGTTAACTCTTATAATTATAAGAGTTAACACCGTTAGGGTTTAGGGATTATTTTTGTGATTTGGATAACTTTGAGGGACTGATTTAGGAATTTTTGATTTTGTCTTTTTGTGGATGACTTTGTTTGACTGAAGGTTGACTTGAGTTGACCAAATTTTGACTTTGATAGCATTATTCCGCTCCTATTGTGTGTTCTTCCGTTCCCGTGTCCGTGTTAGTCCGGTTTTTAACCGTTTTTCTTGAGATATTTGCAAAATCATACCAACACAATCACAAAGACAAAAAACAAGCAATATTCCAAGCATTTTAAAGCATAATATTGTCCTTTTTAGGGTTATTTTTATATAAAAACGGATATTGTGTTTTCACACATATCAAAAAAAATCTCCAAACTAAGCGTTTGCGTGTCCTCACGCAATATTAAAGCTCTAAACCAAATACCTCAAACTTTCCAAACTAGTTTTGAAAAGCCCCATTTTGACCATTTTTATAAATCTACACTTATTACCACACATATTTTTGTATTTTTTTTCCTTTTTCTCATTTTTCATAATTTTCTTATTAAGCAACTAACTAGAATGTTGGAGATATAACTTTAGGGTCACGGAATAAGATGCATTTCAATCCTAAATTGCCCAAAAGGTTAAATTTATCGTCCTCGATTTTTCACTTATCCCAAACCAAGCTTAAAAACGAAATCACCGTTAAATATAAGTTAAGATGCTAACACTACTCATACATGTAACTTGTGAACTTTTTGCTCCCATCAATTATTATATCTTAGGTGAATGTGCTTATTTCGAATTTCAACCATGGATCAACCGTTTTACAAAATTTCTATGCTTCACGTTCCTCCCAAAAGTAATGAGTTTGAAGGCGAGATCATCCCATGTAGCGACTTTCGTCTCGGCACATCCCAACCTTACGGCTAAGTGACCAGGCTTTTGACACCCCACAGAGACTAGTATCAGGACTCACGGACCTTAGGTTTCAAAAACTCTCAGGTTTCCCGGATATTCATAGCTTATAAAATAGAATAGTCAAAGTGCAAAAGCATATTTGAATTTAACAAAAAGAAATCTATTTATTAATTCACACTTAAAATTAAACATTTATGCAATTGTAACCCTTGACCTTTTAGAAGGCTGCAACATCGGTTGTGAGCCGGCAAGAGGTAGTAAACTTTTATCAACCCACAGCTTTTGTTATTATATTATATATTTTTTATCATTTTATCATTCATCATCATTTATTTTATTTTTTTATTTTTTTATTTTTTTTATAGAGAAAACTTCACTAAACTTTTTTTTGCTATATATTACGTAAAAAAT